>WNWK01025023.1:0-28979 GCA_009830355.1 Cherax destructor
TGAAAAATTTATGGGAAAAATAAGAAAATTTTTTGATTTTCTTTTTTGGAAGCTTACTATAGGGATATTTTATCTAAAAAAAAAGTTTTCAAAAATCCGAAAATCCCTTAATCGTCAAAAAAAAAATAAAATAAGTTTTATAGCATTTTTTTAAAATTTATAATTTTTACATATTTTAAAAAAACCCATTAAAAATCTATAAAAATCAAAATTTTTATAGAATATTTCATATTATTTTTGAAAATACATGAAACATTAAAAAGCTCAGAAAATGTGCTAAAATCGCATTTTATGCATATTTCGATTTTAGAGTGGTTTATGCTTTCGCAAAATCATTTTTCAGCTAAAATACTTAGATTTCATACTTTTAAATGAATTTCTACTGCAATTGAAATTTATGGGAAAAGTAAGCAAAATTTTATGATTTTCTTTTAGGAAGTATTATAGGTATATTTTATCTAAAAAATAGTTTCAAAAATCCTTGAAAATTCCTTAGAAACTCAAAAGCATAAAATAACGTTTTATAGCATTTTTGAATATTTATAAATTATTTACATATTATTAAAAATCCATTAAAAATCTATAAAATCAATATTTTTATAGAATATTTCATATTATTTTCGAAAGATACATGAAACATTAAAAAGCTCAGAAAAATATGTAAAATCGCATTTTATGCATATTTCGACGTTTTAGAGCGGTTTGAGTGTTTTCTGACAAAACTCATTTTTAGCTAAAATACTTAGATTTTCACACTTTTAAATAAATTTGCAATTGAAATTTATGGAAAGTAAGCAAAATTTTATGATTTTCTTTAGGAACTTACTCAAGTTATATTTTATCTAAAAAAATATTTTTAGAAAATCTTGAAAATGCCTTAATCGTCAAAAAATGCAATAAAACGTTTTATAGCATTTTTAATATGATTAATTATTTACATATTTTTAAAAATCCCATTAAAAATCTATAAAATCAATTTTTATAGAATATTCATATTATTTTGAAAATACATGAAACATTAAAAGCTGCAGAAAAATGTGCTAAAATAGATTTTATGCATATTTCGACGTTCTAGAGGGTTTGATGTTATCTGACAAAACTCATTTTTCAGCTAAAATACTTGAAATCCTTAACTTTTAAATAATTTCTACGCAATTGAAATTTATGGAAAATTAAGCAAAATTAATGATTTTTTTTAGGAAGCTTACTCATAGGTATAATTTTATCTAAAAAATAGTTTTTCTGAAAAATCTAGAAAATGCTTAATCGTCAAAAATGCAATAAAATAACGTTTTATAGCATTTTGAATATTTATTAATTATTTACATATTTTTTAAAAATCCCATTAAAAATCTATAAAAATCAATATTTTTATAGAATATTTCATATTATTTTCGAAAATCATGAAACATTAAAAAGCTTAGAAAGAATACTAAAATCGCATTTTTTGGCATATTTCGACGTTTTAGAGCGTTTGATGCTTTCTGACAAAACTCATTTTTAGCTAAAATACTTAGATTTTCACACTTTTAAATAAATTTCTACTGCAATTGAAATTTATGGGAAAAGTTTAACAAAATTTTATGATTTTCTTTAGAAGTTACTCAAGTATATTTTATCTAAAAAATAGTTTTCAGAAAATCTGAAATGCCTTAAATCGTCAAAAATGCAATAAAATCAGTTTTATAGCATTTTTGAATATTTATTAATTATTTACATATTTTTAAAAAATCCCATTAAATCTTAAAAATCAATTTTTTATAGAATATTTCATATTATTTTGAAAATACATGAAACATTAAAAAGCTCAGAAAAATGTGCTAAATCGATTTTATGCATATTTCGACGTTTTAAAAGTTTGAATCTCTTGAAAACTCATTTTAGCTAAAATACTCAGATTTTCAACTTTTAATGAATTTCACTGCAATTGAAATTTATGGGAAAAGTAAGCAAATTTTATGATTTTTAGAAGCTACTTAGGTATATTTTATCTAAAAAAAAAGTTTTCAAAATGTGTAATCTAAAAGAAAAAATAATTTATACATTTAATATTATATATTTACATATTTTAAAATCCCATTAAAATCTAAAATCAATATTTTTATAGAATATTTATATTTTCGAAAAATACATGAAACAAAGCTCAGAAAATTGCAAATCATTTATTGCATATTTGACGTTTAAGCGGTTTGATGCTTCTGCAAACTCATTTTACTAAAATTAGATTTTCACACTTTAAATAGAATTTCTACTGCAATTGAAATTTATGGGAAAATAGCAAAATTTTATATTTTTAGAAGCTTACTATATATTTTATCTAAAAATAGTTTCAGAAAACTTGAAAATGCCTAATCGTCAAAAGCAATAAAATAAGTTTTATAGCATTTAATATTATAAATTATTTACATATTTTTAAAATCCCATTAAAATCTATAAAATCAATATTTTTATAGAATATTTCATATTATTTCGAAAATACATAAACATTAAAAGCTCAGAAAAATTGCTAAACGATTTTATTGCATATTTCGACGTTTAAGGGTTTGGTGCTTTTCTCAAAACCATTTTAGCTAAAATACTTAGATTTTCAACTTTTAATTGAAAGAAGAAAATTTATGATTTTAGACTATCAAGTATATTTTATCAAAAAAATTTTTCAGAAATCTTGAAAACTTGAATCGTCAAAAAGCATAAAACGTTTTATAGCATTTAATATTTATATTATTACTTTAAAATCCATTAAAAATCTATAAAAAAATATATAGAATATTTCATATTATTTTCGAAAATACATGAAACATTAAAAAGCTCGAAAAATGTAAAATGTATTTTTTGCATATTTCGACGTTAAGGTTTATTTTTTGAATCATTTTAGCAAAATCTAATTTTCAACTTTTTGAATTTCGAATTGAATATGAAAAGTAGCAAATTAGATTTAGGAAGTTATAAGTATTTTATCTAAAAGTTTCAAAAACTGAAATGCCTTAATCGTCAAAAAATGCAATAAAATAAGTTTTATAGCATTTTAATATTTATTAAATTATTTACATATTTTAAAAAATCCCATTAAAAATCTATAAAAATCAATATTTTTATAGAATATTTCATATTATTTTCGAAAGATACATGAAACATTAAAAGCTCAGAAAATGTGCTAAAATCATTTTATTGCATATTTCGACGTTTTAGAGCGGTTTGAGTGCTTTTCTGGCAAAACTCATTT
Organism: Cherax destructor; assembly: GCA_009830355.1. Taxonomy (NCBI): domain Eukaryota; kingdom Metazoa; phylum Arthropoda; class Malacostraca; order Decapoda; family Parastacidae; genus Cherax; species Cherax destructor. The sequence goes on from WNWK01025023.1 coordinate 3,224, forward strand.
TTAGCTAAAATACTTAGATTTTCACACTTTTAAATAGAATTTCTACTGCAATTGAAATTTATGGGAAAAGTAAGCAAAATTTTATGATTTTCTTTAGGAAGCTTACTCATAGGTATATTTTATCTAAAAATAGTTTTCACAAAATCTTGAAAATCCTTAAATCGTCAAAAATGCAATAAATCAAGTTTTATAGCATTTTGAATATTTATTAATTATTTACATATTTTAAAAATCCCATTAAAATCTATAAAATCAAATTTTTATAGAATATTCATATTTTCGAAAATACATGAAACATTAAAAGCTCAGAAAAGCTAAAATCGATTTTATTGCATATTTCGACGTTTTAGAGGGTTTAGTGCTTTTCTGAAAACTCATTTTTAGCTAAATATGATTTCACACTTTAAGAATTTACTGCAATTGAAATTATGGAAAAGTAAGCAAATTTTATGATTTTTTAGACTTACATAGGTATATTTTACAAAAAAAAATTTTTCAGAAAACTTGAAATGCCTTGAATCGTCAAAAGCAATAAAATAAGTTTTATAGCATTTAATATTTATAATTATTTACATATTTAAAATCCATTAAATCTATAAAATCAATATTTTTAGAATATATATATTGAAAATACATGAAACATTAAAGCTAGAAATTGTAAAATCGATTTTATTGCATTTCGACGTTTAGAGCGGTTGAGTGTTTCGGCAAAACTCATTTTAGCTAAATACTTAATTTTCAACTTTAAATAGAATTTCACTGCAATGAAATTTATGGGAAAAGTAAGCAAAATTTTATGATTTTTTTAGAAGCTTACTCATAGTAATTTTATCTAAAAATAGTTTCAAAAATCTTGAAAGCCTAATGTCAAAATAATAATAAGTTTATAGCATTTTAATATTTATTAATTATTTACATATTTTTAAAAATCCCATTAAAAATCTATAAAATAATATTTTTTAGAATATTTCATATTATTTTCAAATAATGAAACATAATCGAAATTCTAAAATCGTTTATGCATATTTCATTGAGGGTTTACTTTTCTCAAACTCATTTTATAAAACATTTATTAATAAATTATATTTTGGAAGCATTTTACCGTATATTTTATAAAAAGTTTCAGAAAATCTGAAAAGCCTTGAATCGTCAAAATGAATAAATAGTTTATAGCATTTAATTTATAATTATTTACATATTTAAAAATCCCATTAAATTATAAATCAATTTTAATATTTAATATTTTAAATACATGAAACATTAAGCTCAGAAATGAAAATCTTTATGCATATTTCAGTTTGAGGTTGATTTTCTCAAATCATTTACAAATTATTTTCACACTTTAAATAATTACTGCATTAAATTTATGGAAAAGTAAGCAAAATTTATGATTTTCTTTAGGAAGCTTACCATAGGTATATTTTATCTAAAATAGTTTTCAAAAATCTTGAAAATGCCTTGAATCGTCAAAAATGCAATAAAATAAGTTTTATAGCATTTTGAATATTTATTAATTATTTACATATTTTTAAAAATCCCATTAAAATCTATAAAATCAATATTTTTATAGAATATTTCATATTATTTTCGAAAATACATGAAACATTAAAAAGCTCAGAAAATGTGCTAAAATCGTATTTTATTGCATATTTCGACGTTTTAGAGGGTTTGAGTGCTTTTCGCAAAACTCATTTTTAGCTAAAATACTTAGATTTTCACACTTTTAAATAGAATTTTACTGCAATTGAAATTTATGGGAAAAGTAAGCAAAATTTTATGATTTTCTTTTAGGAAGCTTACTCATAGTATATTTTATCTAAAAAAATAGTTTTTTACAAAATCTTGAAAATCCTTGAATCGTCAAAAATGCAATAAAATAAGTTTTATAGCATTTTTGAATATTTATTAATTATTTACATATTTTTAAAAATCCCATTAAAAATCTATAAAAATCAATATTTTTATAGAATATTTCATATATTTTCGAAAATACATGAAACATTAAAAGCTCAGAAAAATGTGCTAAAATCGTATTTTATTGCATATTTCGACGTTTTAGAGCGGTTTGAGTGCTTTTCTGGCAAACTCATTTTCAGCTAAAATACTTAGATTTTCACACTTTTAAATAGAATTTCTACTGCAATTGAAATTTATGGGAAAAGTAAGCAAAATTTTATGATTTTCTTTAGGAAGCTTACTCATAGGTATATTTTATCTAAAAAATAGTTTTTCAGAAAATCTGTGAAAATGCCTTGAATCGTCAAAAAATGCAATAAAATCAAGTTTATAGCATTTTGAATATTTATAATTATTTACATATTTTTAAAAATCCCATTAAAAATCTATAAAAATCAATATTTTTATAGAATATTTCATATTATTTTCGAAAATACATGAAACATTAAAAAGCTCAGAAAAATTGCTAAAATCGTATTTTATTGCATATTTCGACGTTTTAGAGCGGTTTGAGTGCTTTTCTGGCAAAACTCATTTTTAGCTAAAATACTAGATTTTCACACTTTTAAATAGAATTTCTCGAATTGAAATTTATGGGAAAAGTAAGCAAAATTTTATGATTTTCTTTAGGAAGCTTACTCATAGGTATATTTTATCTAAAAAATAGTTTTCAGAAAATCTTGAAAATGACTTAATCGTCAAAAATGCAATAAAATAAGTTTATAGCATTTTGAATATTTATTAATTATTTACATATTTTTAAAAATCCCATTAAAAATCTATAAAAATCAATATTTTATAGAATATTTCATATTATTTTCGAAAATACATGAAACATTAAAAAGCTCAGAAAAATGTGCTAAAATCGTATTTTATTGCATATTTCGACGTTTTAGAGCGGTTTGAGTGCTTTTCTGAAAACTCATTTTAGCTAAAATACTTAGATTTTCACACTTTTAAATAGAATTTCTACTGCAATTGAAATTTATGGGAAAAGTAAGCAAAATTTTATGATTTTCTTTAGGAAGCTTACTCATAGGTATATTTTATCTAAAAAATAGTTTTTCAAAAATCTTGAAAATGCCTTGAATCGTCAAAAATGCAATAAAATAAGTTTTATAGCATTTTTGAATATTTATAATTATTTACATATTTTTAAAAATCCCATTAAAAATCTATAAAAATCAATATTTTTATAGAATATTTCATATTATTTTCGAAAAATACATGAAACATTAAAAGCTCAGAAAAATGTGCTAAAATCGCATTTTATGGCATATTTCGACGTTTTAGAGCGGTTTGATGCTTTTCTGACAAAACTCATTTTTAGCTAAAATACTTAGATTTTCACACTTTTAAATAGAATTTCTACTGCAATTGAAATTTATGGGAAAAGTAAGCAAAATTTTATGATTTTCTTTTAGGAAGCTTACTCATAGGTATATTTTATCTAAAAAATAGTTTTTCAGAAAATCGTGAAAATGCCTTGAATCGTCAAAAATGCAATAAAATAACGTTTTATAGCATTTTGAATATTTATAATTATTTACATATTTTTAAAAATCCCATTAAAAATCTATAAAAATCAATATTTTTATAGAATATTTCATATTATTTTCGAAAAATACATGAAACATTAAAAGCTCAGAAAAATGTGCTAAAATCTATTTTATTGCATATTTCGACGTTTTAGAGCGGTTTGAGTGCTTTTCTGGCAAAACTCATTTTTAGCTAAAATACTTAGATTTTCAACTTTTAAATGAATTTCTACTGCAATTGAAATTTATGGGAAAAGTAAGCAAATTTTATGATTTTCTTTAGGAAGCTTACTCATAGGTATATTTTATCTAAAAAATAGTTTTCAAAAATCTTGAAAATGCCTTGAATCGTCAAAAAATGCAATAAAATAAGTTTTATAGCATTTTGAATATTTATAATTATTTACATATTTTTAAAAATCCCATTAAAAATCTATAAAAATCAATATTTTATAGAATATTTCATATTATTTTCGAAAATACATGAAACATTAAAAGCTCAGAAAAATGTGCTAAAATCGATTTTATTGCATATTTCGACGTTTTAGAGCGGTTTGAGTGCTTTTCTGCAAAACTCATTTTTAGCTAAAATACTTAGATTTTCACACTTTTAAATAGAATTTCTACTGCAATTGAAATTTATGGGAAAAGTAAGCAAAATTTTATGATTTTCTTTTAGGAAGCTTACTCATAGGTATATTTTATCTAAAAAATAGTTTTTCAGAAAATCCTTGAAAATGCCTTAATCGTCAAAAATGCAATAAAATAACGTTTTATAGCATTTTAATATTTATTAATTATTTACATATTTTTAAAAATCCCATTAAAAATCTATAAAAATCAATATTTTTATAGAATATTTCATATTATTTTCGAAAATACATGAAACATTAAAAAGCTCAGAAAAATGTGCTAAAATCGATTTTATTGCATATTTCGACGTTTTAGAGCGGTTTGATGCTTTTCTGACAAAACTCATTTTTAGCTAAAATACTTAGATTTTCACACTTTAAATAGAATTTCTACTGCAATTGAAATTTATGGGAAAAGTAAGCAAAATTTTATGATTTTCTTTTAGGAAGCTTACTCATAGGTATATTTTATCTAAAAAATAGTTTTCAGAAAATCCTTGAAAATGCCTTAAATCGTCAAAAATGCAATAAAATCAAGTTTTATAGCATTTTGAATATTTATAATTATTTACATATTTTTAAAAATCCATTAAAAATCTATAAAAATCAATATTTTTATAGAATATTTCATATTATTTTCGAAAAATACATGAAACATTAAAAAGCTCAGAAAAATGTGCTAAAATCGCATTTTATTGCATATTTCGACGTTTTAGAGCGGTTTGAGTGCTTTTCTGACAAAACTCATTTTTTTAGCTAAAATACTTAGATTTTCACACTTTTAAATAGAATTTCTACTGCAATTGAAATTTATGGGAAAAGTAAGCAAAATTTTATGATTTTCTTTTAGGAAGCTTACTCATAGGTATATTTTATCTAAAAAATAGTTTTTCAGAAAATCTTGAAAATGCCTTGAATCGTCAAAAATGCAATAAAATCAGTTTTATAGCATTTTGAATATTTATAAATTATTTAATATTTTTAAAAATCCCATTAAAAATCTATAAAATCAATATTTTTATAGAATATTTCATATTATTTTCGAAAATACATGAAACATTAAAAGCTCAGAAAAATGTGCTAAAATCGTATTTTATTGCATATTTCGACGTTTTAGAGCGGTTTGAGTGCTTTTCTGGCAAAACTCATTTTTAGCTAAAATACTTACATTTTCACACTTTTAAATAGATTTTACTGCAATTGAAATTTATGGGAAAAATAAGCAAAATTTTATGATTTTCTTTTAGGAAGCTTACTCATATGTATATTTTATCTAAAAATAGTTTTTCAGAAAATCCTTGAAAATGCCTTAAATCGTCAAAAATGCAATAAATAAGTTTTATAGCATTTTGAATATTTATAATTATTTACATATTTTTAAAAATCCCATTAAAAATCTATAAAAATCAATATTTTATAGAATATTTCATATTATTTTCGAAAAATACATGAAACATTAAAAAGCTCAGAAAAATGTGCTAAAATCGTATTTTATTGCATATTTCGACGTTTTAGAGCGGTTTGAGTGCTTTTCTGGCAAAACTCATTTTTAGCTAAAATACTTAGATTTTCACACTTTTATCTATAAAATCAATATTTTATAGAATATTTCATATTATTTTCGAAAAATACATGAAACATTAAAAGCTCAGAAAAATGTGCTAAAATCGTATTTATTGCATATTTTAATTATTACATATTTTAAAAATCCATTAAAATCTATAAAATCAATATTTTATAGAATATTTCTATTTTCGAAAATACATGAAACATTAAAAGCTCAGAAATGTGCTAAAATCGTATTTTATTGCATATTTCGACGTTTTAGAGCGTTTGAGTGCTTTTCTGGCAAAACTCATTTTACTAAATACTGATTTTCAACTTTAATAAATTCTACGCAATTGAAATTTATGGAAAGTAAGCAAAATTTTATGATTTTCTTTAGGAAGCTTACTATAGGTATATTTATTAAAAATAGTTTTCAAAATCCTGAAATGCCTAATCGTCAAAATGCAATAAATAAGTTTATAGCATTTTGAATATTTATTATTATTTCATATTTTAAAATCCATTAAAATCTATAAAAATCAATATTTTATAGAATATTTCATATTATTTTCGAAAATACATGAAACATTAAAAGCTCAGAAAAATGTGCTAAAATCGATTTATTGCATATTTCGACGTTTAGAGCGGTTTGAGTGCTTTTCTGAAACTCATTTTAGCTAAAATCTTAATTTTCACACTTTTAAATAGATTTCACTGCAATTGAAATTTATGGAAAAGTAAGCAAAATTTTATGATTTTCTTAGGAACTTACTCATATGTATATTTTATCTAAAAAATAGTTTTTCAAAAATCTAAAATCTAATCGTCAAAAATCAATAAAATCAAGTTTATAGCATTTTGAATATTATAATTATTTACATATTTTAAAATCCATTTAAAATCATAAAAATCAATATTTTTATAGAATATTTCATATATTTTCGAAAATACATGAAACATTAAAAGCTCAAAAATTGCTAAAATCGTATTTATTGCATATTTCGACGTTTTAGAGCGGTTTGAGTGTTTTCGCAAAACTCATTTTCAGCTAAATACTTAGATTTTCAACTTTTAAATAGAATTTCTATGCAATTGAAATTTAGGAAAAGTAAGCAAATTTTATGATTTTTATATATATTTATCTAAAAAATTTTTCGAAAATCCTTGAAAATGCCTTAATCGTCAAAAATGCAATAAAATAACGTTTTATAGCATTTTGAATATTTATAATTATTTACATATTTTAAAAATCCCATAAAATCTATAAAAATCAATATTTTATAGAATATTTCATATTATTTTCGAAAATACATGAAACATTAAAGCTCAGAAAATGTCTAAAATCGTATTTTATTGCATATTTCGACGTTTTAGAGCGGTTTGAGTGCTTTCTGGCAAAACTCATTTTTAGCTAAAATACTTACATTTTCACACTTTTAAATAGAATTTCTACTGCAATTGAAATTTATGGGAAAAGTAAGCAAATTTATGATTTTCTTTTAGGAAGCTTACTCATAGGTATATTTTATCTAAAAATAGTTTTTCAGAAAATCTTGAAAATGCTTGAATCGTCAAAAAATGCAATAAAATAAGTTTTATAGCATTTTTGAATATTTATTAATTATTTACATATTTTTAAAAATCCCATTAAAATCTATAAAAATCAATATTTTATAGAATATTTCATATTATTTTCGAAAATACATGAAACATTAAAAGCTCAGAAAAATGTGCTAAAATCGTATTTTATTGCATATTTCGACGTTTTAGAGCGGTTTGAGTGCTTTCTGGCAAAACTCATTTTTAGCTAAAATACTTAGATTTTCACACTTTTAAATAGAATTTCTACTGCAATTGAAATTTATGGAAAAGTAAGCAAAATTTTATGATTTTCTTTTAGGAAGCTTACTATAGGTATATTTTATCTAAAAAATAGTTTTTCAGAAAATCCTGAAAATGCCTTGAATCAGGAAGCTTACTCATAGTATATTTTATCTAAAAATAGTTTTTCAGAAAATCCTGAAAATGCCTTGAATCGTCAAAAATGCAATAAAATAACGTTTTATAGCATTTTTGAATATTATAAATTATTTACATATTTTTAAAAAATCCATTAAAAATCTATAAAAATCAATATTTTTATAGAATATTTCAATTATTTTCGAAAATACATGAAACATTAAAAAGCTCAGAAAAATGTGCTAAAATCGTATTTTTATTGCATATTCGACGTTTTAGAGCGGTTCGAGTGCTTTTCGGCAAAACTCATTTTCAGCTAAAATACTTAGATTTTCACACTTTTAAATAGAATTTCTACTGCAATTGAAATTTAAGGAAATTAAGCAAAATTTTATGATTTTCTTTAGGAAGCTTACTTATAGGTATATTTTATCTAAAAAATAGTTTTTCTAGAAAATCGTTGAAAATGCTTGAATCGTCAAAAATGCAATAAAATATCGTTTTATAGCATTTTTGAATATTTATAATTATTTACATATTTTTAAAAATCCCATTAAAAATCTAAAAATCAATATTTTTATAGAATATTTCATATTATTTTCGAAAATACATGAAACATTAAAAAGCTCAGAAAAATGTGCTAAAATCGTATTTTATTGCATATTTCGACGTTTTAGAGCGGTTTGAGTGCTTTTCTGGCAAAACTCATTTTTTAGCTAAAATACTTACATTTTCACACTTTTAAATAGAATTTCTACTGCAATTGAAATTTATGGGAAAAGTAAGCAAAATTTTATGATTTTCTTTTAGGAAGCTTACTCACAGGTATATTTTATCTAAAAAAATAGTTTTCAGAAAATCTCAAAATGCCTTAAATCGTCAAAAATGAATAAAATCAAGTTTTATAGCATTTTGAATATTTATAAATTATTTACATATTTTTAAAAAATCCCATTATAAATCTATAAAAATCAATATTTTTATAGAATATTTCATATTATTTTCGAAAAATAAATGAAACATTAAAAAGCTCAGAAAAATGTGCTAAAATCGTATTTTATTGCATATTTCGACGTTTTAGAACGGTTTGAGTGCTTTTCTGGCAAAACTCTTTTTAGCTAAAATACTTACATTTTCACACTTTTAAATAGAATTTCTACTGCAATTGAAATTTATGGGAAAATTAAGCAAAATTTTATGATTTTCTTTTAGGAAGCTTACTTATAGGTATATTTTATCTAAAAAAATAGTTTTTCAGAAAATCCGTGAAAATGCCTGGAATCGTCAAAAAAATGCAATAAAATAACGTTTTATAGAATTTTTGAATATATATTAATTATTTACATATTTTTAAAAAATCCCATTAAAAATCTAAAAAAATCAAAATTTTTATAGAATATTTCATATTATTTTCGAAAAATACATGACACATTAAAAGCTCAGAAAATGTGCTAAAATCGTATTTTATTGCATATTTCGACGTTTTAGAACGGTTTGAGTGCTTTTCTGGCAAAACTCATTTTTTAGCTAAAATACTTACATTTTCACACTTTTAAATAGAATTTCTACTGCAATTGAAATTTATGGGAAAAGTAAGCAAAATTTTATGATTTTCTTTTAGGAAGCTTACTCATAGGTATATTTTATCTAAAAAAATAGTTTTCAGAAAATCCTTGAAAATGCCTTAAATCGTCAAAAATGCAATAAAATATCGTTTTATAGCATTTTGAATATTTATTAATTATTTACATATTTTTAAAAATCCCATTAAAAATCTATAAAAATCAATATTTTTAGAATATTTCATATTATTTTCGAAAATACATGAAACATTAAAAAGCTCAGAAAAATGTGCTAAAATCGTATTTTATTGCATATTTCGACGTTTTAGAGCAGGTTTGAGTGCTTTTCTGGCAAAACTCATTTTTAGCTAAAATACTTACATTTTCACACTTTTAAATAGAATTTCTACTGCAATTGAAATTTATGGGAAAAGTAAGCAAAATTTTATGATTTTCTTTTGAAGCTTACTATAGGTATATTTTATCTAAAAAATAGTTTTTCACGAAAATCCTGAAAATGCCTTAAATCGTCAAAAATGCAATAAAATAACGTTTTATAGCATTTTTGAATATTTATAATTATTTACATATTTTTAAAAAATCCATTAAAAATCTATAAAAATCAATATTTTTATAGAATATTTCAATTATTTTCGAAAAATACATGAAACATTAAAAGCTCAGAAAAATGTGCTAAAATCGTATTGTATTGCATATTTCGACGTTTTAGAGGATTGAGTGCTTTTCTGGCAAAACTCATTTTTCAGCTAAAATACTTACATTTTCACACTTTTAAATAGAATTTCTATTGCAATTGAAATTTATGGGAAAAGTAAGCAAAATTTTATGATTTTCTTTAGAAGCTTACTTATAGGTATATTTTATCTAAAAATAGTTTTTCAGAAAATCGTTGAAAATGCCTTGAATCGTCAAAAAAATGCAATAAAATATCGTTTTATACATTTTTAATATTTATAATTATTTACATATTTTGTAAAAATCCATTAAATCTATATAAATCAATATTTTTATAGAATATTTCATATTATTCGAAAATACATGAAACATTAAAAAGCTCAGAAAAATGTGTAAAATCGTATTTATTGATATTTCGACGTTTTAGAGCGGATTGATGCTTTTCTGGCAAAACTCATTTTCAGCTAAAATATTCATTTTCACACTTTTAAATGATTTTCTATGCAATTGAAATTTATGGAAAAGTAAGAAAATTTTATGATTTCTTTTAGAAGCTTACTCATAGGTATATTTTATCTAAAAAATAGTTTTTAAAAAATCCGTGAAAATGCCTTGAATCGTCAAAAAATGCAATAAAATAACGTTTTATAAATTTTTGAATATATAAATATTTAATATTTTAAAATATTTTCATAAAAATCAATATTTTAAAATATTTATATTATTGAAAAACATGAAAATTGGTGCTAACATTTTGCATATGAGTTTTAGAGCGTTTGATGCTTTTCTGACTAAAACTCATTTTAGCTAAAATACTTGATTTTACACTTTTAAATATAATTTCATTGCAATTGAAATTTATTGGAAAAGTAAAAGCAAAATTTTATGATTTTTTTTAGGAAGCTTACTCATGGATATTTTATCAAATAAAATAGTTTTCAGAAATCCTTGAAAATGCTTGAATCGTCAAAAAATGCAATAAAATATATTTAAAAGTGTGAAAATCTAAGTATTTTAGCTGAAAATGAGTTTTGCCAGAAAAGCACTCAAACCGCTCTAAAACGTCGAAATATGCAATAAAAGACGATTTTAACACATTTTCTGAGTTTTTAATGTTTCATGTATATTTCGAAAAATAATATGAAATATTCTATAAAAATATTGATTTTATAGATTTTAATGGGATTTTTAAAAATATGTAAATAATTAATAAATATTCAAAAATGCTATAAAACGATATTTTATTGCATTTTTTGACGATTCAAGGCATTTCACGGATTTTCTGAAAACTATTTTTTTAGATAAAATATACATATGAGTAAGCTTCCTAAAGAAAATCATAAAATTTTGCTTACTTTTCCATAAATTTTAATTGCAGTAGAAAATCTATTTAAAAGTGTGAAATGTAGTATTTAGCTAAAAATGAGTTTTGCAGAAAAGCACTCAAACCGCTCTAAAACGTCGAAATATGCAATAAAATACGATTTTAGCACATTTTTCTGAGCTTTATGTTTCATGTATTTTTGAAAAATTATGAAATATTCTATAAAAATATTGATTTTTATAGATTTTTAATGGGATTTTTAAAAATATGTAAATAATTAATAAATATTCAAAAATGCTATAAAACGATATTTTATTGCATTTTTTGACGATTCAAGGCATTTTCACGGATTTTCTGAAAAACAATTTTTTTAGATAAAATATATATGAGTAAGCTTCCTAAAGAAAATCATAAAATTTTGCTTACTTTTCCCATAAATTTCAATTGCAATAGAAATTCTATTTAAACGTGTGAAAATCTACTTATTTTAGCTGAAAAATGAGTTTTGCCACAAAAGCACTCAAACCGCTCTAAAACGGCGAAATATGTAATAAAAGACGATTTTAGCACATTTTTCTGAGCTTTAATGTTTCATGTATTTTCAAATAATATGAAATATTCTATAAAATATTGATTTTTATAGATTTTTAATGGGATTTTTTAAAAATATGTAAATAATTAATAAATATTCAAAAATGCTATAAAACTTGATTTTATTGCATTTTTTGACGATTTAAGGCATTTTCAAGGATTTTCTGTAAAACTATTTTTTTAGATAAAATATACCTGTGAGTAAGCTTCCTAAAAGAAAATCATAAAATTTGCTTACTTTTCCCATAAATTTCAATTGCAGTAGAAATTCTATATAAAATTGTGAAAATCTAAGTATTTAGCTGAAAAATGAGTTTTGCCAGAAAAGCACTCAAACGCTCTAAAACTACGAAATATGCAATAAAATACGATTTTAGCAATTTTCTGAGCTTTTAATGTTTCATGTATATTTCGAAAATAATATGAAATATTCTATAAAAATGTTGATTTTTATAGATTTTAATGGGATTTTAAAAATATGTAAATAATTAATATATATAAAAATGCTATAAAACTATTTTTTGCATTTTGACGATTAAGGCATTTTCAGATTTTCGAAAACATTTAGTAAATATACCTATAGTAAGCTTCTAAAGAAAATCATAAAATTTTGCTTACTTTTCCATAAATTTCAATTGCAGTAGAAATTCTATTTAAAAGTGTGAAAATTAAGTATTTAGCTAAAAATGATTTTGCCAGAAAAGCCTCAAACCGCTCTAAAACGTCGAAATATGCAATAAAATACGATTTTAGCACATTTTCTGAGCTTTTAATGTTTCATGTATTTTCGAAAATAATATGAAATATTTATAAAAATATTGATTTTATAGATTTTAATGGATTTTAAAATATGTAAATAATTATAAATATTCAAAAATGTATAAAATTATTTTATTGCATTTTGACGATTAAGCTTTCAGATTTTTGAAAACATTTTTTAGATAAAATATACCTATGAGTAAGCTTCTAAAAGAAAATCATAAATTTTGCTTACTTTTCCCATAAATTTCAATTGCATAGAAATTCTATTTAAAAGTGTGAAAATTAAGTATTTTAGCTAAAAATGAGTTTTGCAGAAAAGCATAAACCTCTAAAACGTCGAAATATGCAATAAATCGATTTTAGCACATTTTCTGAGCTTTTAATGTTTCATGTATTTTCGAAAATAATATGAAATATTCTATAAAAATATTGATTTTATAGATTTTAATGGGATTTTTTAAAAATATGTAAATAATTATAAATATTAAAATGTATAAACTATTTTATTATGACGATTAAGGCATTTTCAAGGTTTCTGAAAACATTTTTAGATAAAATATACTATGAGTAAGCTTCCTAAAGAAAATCATAAAATTTTGCTTACTTTCCCATAAATTTCAATTGCATAAATTCTATTTAAAAGTGTGAAAATTAAGTATTTTAGCTAAAAATGAGTTTTGCCAGAAAAGCATCAAACGCTCTAAAACGTCGAAATATGCAATAAAATCGATTTTAGACATTTTTCTGAGCTTTTAATGTTTCATGTATTTTCGAAAATATATAAATATTCTATAAAAATATTGATTTTTATAGATTTTAATGGATTTTAAAAATATGTAAATAATTATAAATATTCAAAAATGCTATAAAACTTATTATTGCATTTTTGACGATTAAGGCATTTAAGGATTTTCTGAAAAACATTTTTAGATAAAATATACCTATGAGTAAGCTTCCTAAAAGAAAATCATAAAATTTTGCTTACTTTTCCAAAATTTCAATTGCAGTAGAAATTCTATTTAAAATGTGAAAATTAGTTTTAGCTAAAAATGAGTTTTTTGATTGACGATTCAAGGATTTTCAGATTTTCTGAAACATTTTTAATAAATATACCTATAGTAAGCTTCCTAAAGAAATCATAAAATTTGCTTACTTTTCCATAAATTTCAATTCGTGAAATTTATTTAAAAGTGTGAAAATTAAGTATTTTAGCTAAAATGATTTTGCCAGAAAACTAAACGCTTAAACGTCGAAATATGCAAAAAAAATTTTGCCATTTGAGTTTTTAATTTCATGTATTTCAAATAATATGAAATATTTAAAAATATTGATTTTTATAGATTTTAATGGTTTTTTAAAATATAATAATAAAATTCAAAATGTATAAAATTTATTGCATTTGACGTTAAGGCATTTTGATTTTTGAACTTTTTTTTAGATAAATATACTATGAAAGCTTTAAAGAAAACATAAAATTTTGTTACTTTTCCCATAATTTATGAGAAATTTATTTAATGTGAAAATTAAGATTTTATAAAAATGAGTTTTGCCAGAAAGCACTCAACCGCTCTAAAGAATATGCAATAAAATACGATTTTATTTTTCACTTTTTAATGTTTCATGTATTTTGAAAAAATAGAATATTCTATAAAAATTATTTTATAGATTTTAATGGGATTTAAAATATGTAAATAATTAATATATTAAAATGTATAAAACTTATTTTATTGCATTTGACGATAAGGCATTAGATTTCTGAACTTTTAGATAAAATATCTATGAGTAAGCTTCAAAGAAAATCAAATTTTCTTACTCCCTAATCATGGAATTATTTAAAAGTGTAAATATTTTAGCTAAATGAGTTTTCCAGAAAGCTCAAAGTCTAAACGTCGAAATATGAATAACGATTTTACATTTTTCGCTTAATGTTTCATGATTTTTCGAATAATATAAATATTTAAAAATATTGATTTTTATGATTTTAATGGGATTTAAAATGTAATAATAATATTCAAAATGTTAAATTTTATTGCATTTTTGACATTTTCATTTAAAATTTATAAGCTCAAAGAAAACATAAATTTGCTTACTTTCATAAATTTAATCATGAAATTATTTAAAGTGTGAAAATGTAAGTATTTTAGCTAAAAATGAGTTTTGTTGACGATTTAAGGCATTTTCAGATTTTTGAAAAACTATTTTTTAGATAAAATATACCTATGAGTAAGCTTCCTAAAAGAAAATCATAAAATTTTGCTTACTTTTCCATAAATTTCAATTGCAGTAGAAATTCTATTTAAAAGTGTGAAAATCTAGTATTTTAGCTAAAAATGAGTTTTGCCAGAAAACACTCAAACCGCTCTAAAACGTCGAAATATGCAATAAAAACGATTTTAGCACATTTTTTGAGATTTTAATGTTTCATGATTTTCGAAAATATATGAAATATTCTAAAAAATATTGATTTTTATAGATTTTTAATGGGATTTTTAAAAATATGTAAATAATTAATATATATTCAAAAATGCTATAAAACTTGATTTTATTGCATTTTTTGACGATTTAAGGCATTTTCAAGAATTTTCTGAAAAAAAAAATTCAGATAAAATATACCTATGAGTAAGCTTCCTAAAAGAAAATCATAAAATTTTGCTTACTTTTCCCATAAATTTCAATTGCAGTAGAAATTCTATTTAAAAGTGTGAAAATGTAAGTATTTTAGCTAAAAAATGAGTTTTGCCAGAAAAGCACTCAAACCGCTCTAAAACGTCAAAATATGCAATACAATACGGTTTTAGGACATTTTTCTGAGCTTTTTAATGTTTCATGTATTTTTCGAAAATAATATGAAATATTCTAAATTAATATTGATTTTTATAGATTTTTAATGGGATTTTTTAAAAATATGTAAATAATTTATAAATATTCAAAAATGCTATAAAACGTTATTTTATTACATTTTTTGACGATTCAAGGCATTTTCAAGGATTTTCTGAAAACTTTTTTTTTAGATAAAATATACGTATGAGTAAGCTTCCTAAAAGAAAATCATAAAATTTTGCTTACTTTTCCCTTAAATTTCAATTGCAGTAGAAATTCTATTTAAAAGTGTGAAAATCTACGTATTTTAGCTGAAAAATGAGTTTTGCCAGAAAAGCACTCAAACCGCTCTAAAACGTCGAAATATGCAATAAAAGACGATTTTAGCACATTTTTCTGAGCTTTTTAATGTTTCATGTATATTTCGAAAATAATATGAAATATTCTATAAAAATATTGATTTTTATAGATTTTTAATGGGAATTTTTAAAAAGTGAGTGAGTGAGGAGCTGATTAGCAGCTATAGGTCAGCAATAGACAGAATTAGGAAGAAGGGTGGGAACCCTGTCATATGTGGTATTTTGCCAAGGAGAGGAGTTGGAAATGAATGGTTGTCCAGGGCAATTGGTGTCAATTGCTGGCTGGACAAATACTGTAAGGAAAATGCAGTAACATTCATTGACAACTGGGACCTCTTCTATGGCAGAAATGACATGTATGCCAGGGATGGGGTTCACTTATCTAGGTCTGGGGTGGGGGCACTGGCAACTGCAGTGGAGGGAGCTGTTAGGGCTTTAAACTAGAAAAAGTTAGTGGTATGGGTTATGGGGGGAAAACAGTGAAGTCCCAGTGTAGTAATGTTATAAATTCTAGAGGAACTAGTAATAGGCAGAATAAGGTGGATATTGGAAAGCCAGTGGCACTAGGTGACAAGGACAGTAATAGGTATAGGGGAAAAACAGAAATGATCAGGAAGGGTAAAGAGAAAGGAGGGTCTTTAAGTGTATATTACACCAATAGTCGTAGTGCTAGGAATAAGATAGACGAGTTGAGATTAGTTGCAAGTACAGGTAATATTGATGTTTTTGCAATAACTGAAACATGGTTTAATATGAAAAATCGGGACATGCCTGCCGAATGTCACATTCAGGGTTTTAAATTGTTCCAAGTAGACAGAAGTATCGGGAAGGGGGGTGGGGTGGCATTCTATGTCCGTGATCATTTAAATTGTTGCATAAAAACGGGTATAAAGTCTGAAATAACACATACAGAGTCTGTCTGGATAGAATTTTCAGAGGGGTGCGAAAAATTGATTTTAGGCGTGATTTACCGTCCTCCAAACTTAGATAGGGAACAAGGGAGATTACTTTGAAAGGAAATTGTTAAGGCCACAAGGCACGATAACGTAGTAATTCTAGGGGACTTTAACTTTAGTCAGATTGATTGGAATTTCTTGACAGGGAATTTAGAATCTAACGACTTTTTAGAAGTAGTTCAGGATTGTTTTTTGAAGCAGTTTGTGATAGAACCTACAAGGGGAAATAACCTACTTGACTTAGTTCTGGAAAGCAAGGAAACCCTTGTTAATAATTTAGAAATTACAGAGGAACTCGGTTCAAGCGACCATAAGTCAATTAAATTTAGCATTGAATGGATGTATGATAGTAGGGATAATTCAGTAACGGTCCCAGATTTTCGCTTAGCAGATTATAATGGACTTAGAGAACACTTATCAACTGTGGACTGGGGTAACGAAGAGAGGTATCAATATGACAGTTTTCTTAACACTATACAGGCTGCCCAAAGAACATTTATCCCGTATAAAGAAATTAGATCAAGTAGAAATGACCCAAAATGGATGAATAATAGGCTCAAATATCTTTTATGGCAGAAGAAAGGAATTTATAGGCGCATAAAAAGAGGTGAGGGACATCTTATAAATCATTATACTGACATTAAGAGGGACGTTAAAAAGGGTATAAGAAAAGCTAAACAGAGCTATGAAATTAAAGTTGCTAGGGATTCAAAAACTAACCCAAAAAGTTTTTTCCAGGTTTATATAGAACAAAAGTTAGGGATAAGATAGGTCCCCTTAAAAATAACTCTGGGCATCTTACTGACAAGGAGAATGATATGTGCTCTATTTTTAATAATTATTTTCTCTCGGTTTTCACGCAGGAAGATACTAATAATATCCTAGAATTTAATTTTTACAGAGGCCCAGAAGAACATAAATTATGTAATATCACAGTCACTAGTGAAATGGTTATTAAACAACTAGACCGACTGAAATAAAATAAATCGCCGGGTCCTGATGAGCTTTTTGCAAGGGTTCTTAAGGAATGCAAAATGGAACTCTGTGAACCAATATCTAACATTTTTAATTTATCTCTTCAAACAGGTGTAGTGTCTGATATGTGGAAGATGGCTAATGTAATTCCTATTTTTAAAGCAGGGGACAAGTCACTACCGTCAAATTACCGCCCAATAAGCCTGACCTCAATTGTAGGCAAATTACTAGAGTCAATTATAGCTGATATTATTAGAAGCCATCTAGATAACCATAATTTGATTAATGATACTCAGCATGGATTCACGAGGGGCCGTTCCTGCCTATCTAATTTATTAACCTTCTTCACTAAAGCTTTTGAGGCTGTTGATCACGATAAAGAATTCGATATTGTTTATTTAGACTTTAGTAAGGCTTTTGATAGAGTACTGCACCAGAGACTGTTAAAGAAAGTGGCAGCTCATGGCATTGGGGGAAAAGTGCTGTCATGGATCGAGTCATGGCTCACCAATAGGAAGCAGAGAGTGTGCATAAATGGGTTAAATCCGAGTGGGGACTTGTAACAAGTGGTGTTCCACAGGGATCAGTCTTAGGCCCGTTGTTATTTATAATATATATCAATGACCTTGACGAGGGAATTACTAGTGACATGAGCAAATTCGCCGACGACACGAAGATAGGTAGGATAATTGATTCAAACATAGATGTCATAGAACTTCAGGAAGATTTAGACAAACTTAATTCGTGGTCAGAAAAGTGGCAGATGCAGTTCAATGTAGATAAATGCAAGGTACTGAAGCTCGGGAGTATCCATAACCCAAGCACTTAAAAGTTAAATAACGTAGAACTTAGCCATACAGATTGCGAGAAGGACTTGGGGGTGATGGTAAGCAGCAACCTTAAACCAAGACAGCAATGCCTAAGCGTACGTAATAAGGCAAATAGATTACTGGGATTTATATCAAGAAGTGTTAGCAACAGAAGTCCAGAGGTTATATTACAGCTTTATACAGCATTAGTAAGGCCTCACCTAGATTACGCAGCTCAGTTTTGGTCTCCATATTACAGGAATGGACATAAATTCGTTAGAAAACATTCAGCGTAGAATGACTAAATTAATACACAGCATTAGAAATCTTCCT
Source organism: Cherax destructor (assembly GCA_009830355.1). Taxonomy (NCBI): domain Eukaryota; kingdom Metazoa; phylum Arthropoda; class Malacostraca; order Decapoda; family Parastacidae; genus Cherax; species Cherax destructor. Next base: position 22,044 of record WNWK01025023.1, read on the forward strand.
TACGAAGAAAGATTGAAGACCCTAAAATTACATTCACTTGTAAGACGTAGAATGAGGGGAGACATGATCGAGGTATACAAGTGGAAAATGGGTATTAACAAAGGGGATATAAATAAGGTCTTGAGGATATCTCTCCAAGAGAGAACCCGCAATAATGGATTCAAGTTAGATAAGTTTAGATTTAGAAAGGATATAGGAAAGTATTGGTTTGGAAATAGGGTAGTTGATGAGTGGAACAGTCTGCCTAGTAGGGTTATTGAAGCAAGGACCTTGGGTAGTTTTAAATTTAGGTTGGATAAAAGGTGACAGTAGCAGAAGACGTGTCTTGTGTACTTGAAGACGTGTCTTGTACAAATTTGTGAGACTGAACCATCTTTGCTGTGCTTCCGTTATTAGCTACCTGAGATTGGATGATGGTTTCCTCGACTACGAGCAGCTATATCTCCAAATGAAGGCGGAATTAACTGAAGCTAGAGAGAGATTCAACGTTTGAAGGGTATATGCAAGGATTATCCCCGGAACAATGTCGCCGATGATCAGACCAACGAATGGATGCTAGTCGAATCTGAAGGGACGAAGCTGAAGTTGAAGAAGGTCCAGGAGACTGCTGTGAAAACCAGCAACTCTTTCTCCTTGTTATCAGACGAATGTGAAGACATCCCAGCGAAGACCATCTCTACAAAGACCGTCGAGAACGTCATGCACACCGCCAGTCGAGGTAAGAACATTGTTTTAGTTGGGGATAGTCAGATTAAGTTTATGGATAGGGAATTTTGTCTTAAGGATAGGAATAGGAGGCAGAGGGTGTGTTATCCTGGGGCTGGGATGAAGGATATTGTTAGCCGTCTGGACGACATCATGAGAGGTAATGGAGGCAACGATGTTGGCAGACGTAGGAGTGAGGAGCTGATTAGCAGCTATAGGTCAGCAATAGACAGAATTAGGAAGAAGGGTGGGAACCCTGTCATATGTGGTATTTTGCCAAGGAGAGGAGTTGGAAATGAATGGTTGTCCAGGGCAATTGGTGTCAATTGCTGGCTGGACAAATACTGTAAGGAAAATGCAGTAACATTCATTGACAACTGGGACCTCTTCTATGGCAGAAATGACATGTATGCCAGGGATGGGGTTCACTTATCTAGGTCTGGGGTGGGGGCACTGGCAACTGCAGTGGAGGGAGCTGTTAGGGCTTTAAACTAGAAAAAGTTAGTGGTATGGGTTATGGGGAAAACAGTGAAGTCCCAGTGTAGTAATGTTATAAATTCTAGGGAACTAGTAATAGGCAGAATAAGGTGGATATTGGAAAGCCAGTGGCACTAGGTGACAAGGACAGTAATAGGTATAAGGGAAAAAAAGAAATGAGCAGGAAGGGTAAAGAGAAAGGAGGGTCTTTAAGTGTATATTACACCAATAGTCGTAGTGCTAAGAATAAGATGGACGAGTTGAGAGTAGTTGCAAGTACAGGTAATATTGATGTTTTTGCAATAACTGAAACATGGTTTAATATGAAAATCGGGACTTGCCTGCCGAATGTCACATTCAGGGTTTTAAATTGTTCCAAGTAGACAGAAGTATCGGGAAGGGGGTGGGGTGGCACTCTATGTCCGTGATCATTTAAATTGTTGTATAAAAATGGGTATAAAGTCTGAATTAACACATACAGAGTCTGTCTGGATAGAATTTTCAGAGGGGCATGAAAAATTGATTTTAGGTGTGATATACCGTCCCCAAACTTAGATAGGGACCAAGGGAGACTACTATGGAGGAAATTGTTAAGGCCACAATGCACGATAACGTAGTTATTCTGGGTGACTTCAACTTTAGTCAAATTGATTGGAATTTTTGACTGGGAATTTAGAATCTAACGATTTCTTAGAAGTAGTTCAAGATTGTTTTTGAAGCAGTTTGTGACAGAACCTACAAGGGAAATAATCTGCTTGACTTAGTTCTGGCAAACAAGGAAACCCTTGTTAATAATTTAGAAATTACAGAGGAACTCGGCGCAAGCGACCACAAATCAATTACCTTTGGCATTGAATGGAAGTTTCATAGTAGGAATAACTCAGTAACGGTCCCAGATTTTCGCTTAGCAGATTACAATGGACTTAGAGAACACTTATCATCTGTGGACTGGGGTAATGAAGAGAGCTATCAATATGACAGTTTTCTGAACACTATACATGCTGCCCAAAGAACATTTATCCCATATAAAGAAATTAGATCGAATAGAAATGACCCAAAATGGATGAATAATAGGCTCAAATATCTTTTAGGGCAGAAGAAAGGAATTTATAGGCGTATCAAAAGAGGTGAGGGTCATCTTACGAATCAGTATATTGACATTAAGAGGGACGTTAAAAAGGGGATAAGAAAAGCTAAGCGGGACTACGAAATTAAAGTTGCTAGGGATTCGAAAACTAACCCAAAAGTTTTTCCAGGTGTATAGAACAAAAGTTAGAGATAAGATAGGTCCCCTTAAAAATAATTATGGGTATCTTACTGACAAAGAGAATGAAATGTGCTCTATTTTTAATAATTATTTTCTCTCGGTTTTCACTCAGGAAGACACTAATAATATCCCAAGAATTAGGTATTTTAGTGGGCCTGAAGAAGATAAATTATGTAGTATCACAGTCACTAGCGAAATGGTTATCAAACAGATAGACCGTTTGAAGCAAAATAAATCGCCAGGCCCTGATGAGCTTTTTCAAGGGTTCTTAAGGAATGCAAAATTGAACTCTGTGAACCCTTAACTAACATTTTTAACCTATCTCTTCAAACAGGTGTAGTGTCTGATACGTGGAAGATGGCTAATGTAATTCCTATTTTTAAAGCAGGGGACAAGTCGTTACCATCAAATTACCGCCCAATAAGTCTAACTTCAATTGTAGGCAAATTATTAGAGTCGATTATAGCTGATAACATAAGAAGCCATCTCGATAGGCATAATTTGATTAATGATACTCAACATGGATTCACCAGGGGCCGTTCCTGCCTAACTAATTTATTAACTTTTTCAGTAAGGCTTTTGAGGCAGTTGATCATGATAAAGAATTCGATATTGTTTATTTGGATTTTAGTAAGGCTTTTGATAGAGTACCACATCAGAGACTGTTAAAGAAAGTGGCTGCTCACGGCATTGGAGGAAAAGTGTTTTCATGGATCGAGTCATGGCTCACCAATAGGAAGCAGAGGGTGTGCATTAATGGGGTTAAATCTGAGTGGGGATCTGTAACAAGTGGCGTTCCACAGGGATCGGTTTTGAGGCCCGTTGTTGTTTATAATATATATAAATGACCTTGACGAGGGAATTACTAGTGATATGAGCAAATTCGCTGATGACACGAAGATAGGTAGGATAATCGATTCAGACGTAGATGTCACGGAACTTCAGGAGGATTTAGACAAACTCAATTCCTGGTCAGAAAATGGCAGATGCAGTTCAATGTAGATAAATGCAAGTTCTAAAGCTCGGGATGTCCATAACCCAAGCACTTAAAGTTAAATAACGTGAACTTAGCCATACAGAATGCGAGAAGGACTTGGGGGTGATGGTAAGCAGCAACCTTCAAACCAAGACAGCAATGCCTAAGCGTAGAATAAGGCAAATAGATTACTGGGATTTATATCAAGAAGTGTTAGCAACAGAAGTCCAGAGGTTATATTACAGCTTTATACATCATTAGTAAGGCCTCACCTAGATTAGCAGCTCAGTTCTGGTCTCCATATTACAGAATGGACATAAATTCGTTAGAAAACATTCAGCGTAGAATGACTAAATTAATACATAGCATTAGAAATCTTCCTAGAAGAAAGATTGAAGACCCTTAAATTACATTCACTTGTAAGACGTAGAATGAGGGGAGACATGATCGAGGTATACAAGTGGAAAATGGGTATTAACAAAGGGGATATAAATAAGGTCTTGAGGATATCTCTCCAAGAGAGAACCCGCAATAATGGATTCAAGTTAGATAAGTTTAGATTTAGAAAGGATATAGGAAAGTATTGGTTTGGAAATAGGGTAGTTGATGAGTGGAACAGTCTGCCTAGTAGGGTTATTGAAGCTAGGACCTTGGGTAGTTTCAAATTTAGGTTGGATAAATTCATGAGTGAGAGGGGTTGGATTTGAGTGGGACTCGCACTTGAGTTAATAGAATCTTCAAAGCTTATTTCTTGGGTAGAATTGAAAATTAGGTTGGGCAATTATTCTGTTAGTGGGATGGATTGTGAAGGACCTGCCTAGTATGGGCCAACAGGCCTGCTGCAGTGTTCCTCCTTTCTTATGTTCTTATGTTCTTATGAGTGAGAGGGGTTGGATTTGAGTGGGACTCGCGCATGAGTATGTAGAATTGTCAAAGCTTATTTCTTGGGTAGCATTGAAAATTGGGTTGAGCAAATATTCTGTTAGTGGGACGGATTGTGAAGGACCTGCCTAGTATGGGCCAACAGGCCTGTTGCAGTGTTCCTCCTTTCTTATGTTCTTATGTTCTTATATTCAAAAATGCTATAAAACTTGATTTTATTGCATTTTTTGACGATTTAAGGCATTTTCAAGAATTTTCTGAAAAACAATTTTTTTAGATAAAATATACCTATGAGTAAGCTTCCTAAAAGAAAATCATACAATTTTGCTTACTTTTCCCATAAATTTCAATTGCAGTAGAAATTCTATTTAAAAGTGTGAAAATGTAAGTATTTTAGCTAAAAAATGAGTTTTGCCAGAAAAGCACTCAAACCGCTCTAAAACGTCAAAATATGCAATACAATACGATTTTAGCACATTTTTCTGAGCTTTTTAATGTTTCATGTATTTTTCGAAAATAATATGAATTATTCTATAAAAATATTGATTTTTATAGATTTTTAATGGGATTTTTTAAAAATATGTAAATAATTTATAAATATTCAAAAATGCTATAAAACGATTTTTTATTGCATTTTTTAATGAATCAAGGCATTTTCACGGATTTTCTGAAAAACTATTTTTTTAGATAAAATATACCTATGAGTAAGCTTCCTAAAAGAAAATCATAAAATTTTGCTTACTTATCCCATAAATTTCAATTGCAGTAGAAATTCTATTTAAAAGTGTGAAAATCTAAGTATTTTAGCTAAAAAATGAGTTTTGTCAGAAAAGCATCAAACCGCTCTAAAACGTCGAAATATGCCATGAAATGCGATTTTAGCACATTTTTCTGAGCTTTTCAATATTTCATGTATTTTTCGAAAATAATATGAAATATTCTATAAAAATATTGATTTTTATAGATTTTTTAATAATATGTAAATAATTTATATATATTCAAAAATTCTATAAAACGTTATTTTATTGCATTTTTTGACGATTCAAGGCATTTTCAAGGATTTTCTGAAAACTATTTTATTAGATAAAATATACCTATGAGTAAGCTTCCTAAAAGAAAATCACAAAATTTTGCTTACTTTTCCCATAAATTTCAATTGCAGTAGAAATTCTATTTAAAAGTGTGAAAATCTAAGTATTTTAGCTGAAAATTATTTTTCCCAGAAAAGCACTCAAACTGCTCTAAAACGTCGAAATATGCAATAAAATACGATTTTGGCACATTTTTCTGAGATTTTTAATGTTCCATGTATATTTCGAAAATAATATGAAATATTCTAAAAATATTGATTTTTTTAGATTTTTAATGGGATTTTATAAAAATATTTCAATTGCAGTAGAAATTCTATTTAAAAGTGTGAAAATGTAAGTATTTTAGCTAAAAAATGAGTTTTGCCAGAAAACCATCAAACCGCTCTAAAACGTCGAAATATTCCATAAAATGCGATTTTAGCACATTTTTCTGAGCTTTTTAATGTTTCATGAATTTTTCGAAAATAATTTGAAATATTTTATAAAAATATTGCTTTTTATAAATTTTTAATGGGATTTTTTAAAAATATGTAAATAATTTATATATATTCAAAAATTCTATAAAACGTTATTTTATTGCATTTTTAGACGATTCCAGGCATTTTCAAGGATTTTCTGAAAAACTATTTTTTTAGATAAAATATACCTATGAGTAAGCTTCCTAAAAGAAAATCTTAAAATTTTGCTTACTTTTCCCATAAATTTCAATTGCAGTAGAAATTCTTTTTAAAAGTGTGAAAATGTAAGTATTTTAGCTAAAAAATGAGTTTTGCGAGAAAAGCACTCAAACCGTTCTAAAACGTCGAAATATGCAATACAATACGATTTTAGCACATTTTTCTGAGATTTTTAATGTTTCATGTATTTTTCGAAAATAATATGAAATATTCTATAAAAATATTGATTTTTATAGATTTTTAATGGGATTTTTTAAAAATATGTAAATAATTAATAAATAATTAATAAATATTTTTTGAGGGATTTTCTGAAAAACTAATTTTTTAGATAAAATATACCTATGAGTAAGCTTCCTAAAAGAAAATCATAAAATTTTGCTTACTTTTCTCATAAATTTCAATTGCAGTAGAAATTCTATTTAACTACTGCATCACACAGCAGTGTTAACCACTGCACCACAGAGCAGTGTTGACCACTGCATCACATAATAGTGTTAACCACTGCACCACACAGCAGTGTTAACCACTGCACCACAGAGCAGTGTTGACCACTGGATCACAGAGCAGTGTTAACCACTGCACCACAGAGCAGTGTTGACCACTGCATCACAGAGCAGTGTTGACCACTGCATCACAGAATAGTGTTAACCACTGCACCACACAGCAGTGTTAACCACTGCACCACAGAGCAGTGTTAACCACTGCATCACAGAGCAGTGTTAACCACTGCACCACAGAGCAGTGTTAACCACTGCACCACAAAGCAGTGTTACCACTGCATCACAGAATATTGTTAACCACTTCATCACAGAGCAGTATTGACCACTGCATCACAGAGCAGTGTTGACCACTGCATCACAG
>WNWK01025024.1:0-28978 GCA_009830355.1 Cherax destructor
TTCTGAAGGTAATAAAACAATATATGAAATTTGATGGAAAATTGACGAAATTATGGTCTTGTGAATTTTGATGTGTCAGTGATATTAACGCATCGGCGATTTCGCCGACTTTGACTCCCATTTTAGGCCAATTACATTATTCCAGTCAATCAAATTCTTAGCTAATTCACTAGTATTACTTCTATTCTATCGATTGAGCACAAGAAATCGCCCAGTCAACTGTTTCAACTAAAAAATAAAGAACAAATTGGTAATTTAGCCAATTTAACACAAAGTTCAAAATATTGCAATTTCAAAATAGGGTGCAGAATAAACAATGCAGGCATTCCTGGCACTAAACTAACATTTCCTCTGTTCATTAGCTACGTTTTCAGTCTTTACAAATTAATTCCATTTTTTTTATTCACAATGAATTTTTATTCAAACCAAAAAATGGAAGATTTACTGTTATGTAATATTGTATAAATAATATCACCACATTTGTGAACGTATATTAGACCCACCAGCTGGCGTGTATTAGACGTGTGAGGTCATTTGTTTACTCTTGAACATTGGCAAAAATTTAACATTTCCACTACTTTGAACTCAGTTTAAAGCCATTTCCAGTACTAAAACCAATCAAAATCATCTCTATTTCTGTAATATATCTTCCATTCTATCAAATGAGACCAAGAAATCGCAAATAAAACTAGAAAAAACACTGCAGTCGCTGTTTTAATAAAAAATTGCGGTCTCAGTTTTTTCTCGCTTATTATGCACTGCGTGCTGCAGGATTTGTTTTATGTGGTGCACACTTACCACATAGATGTATTCTCTCATATCCAGGCCCAAATTTACCTTCACAGCTTATCTGAGTGAGCCGAGCTCATGGTGTAGAACTACGGTTTGGACCCTCACCTCAAAGCCGTAGAACTACGGCACGGACCCTGAAAGGGTTAAATACATGTGTACACCAAAGATGGAATATAATTAAAAAAACATTTGGCCTAAAATGTTAGTAATACAGTGTACATACATAGAATAAGCAATATATATTATACAAGAGGTCAGGTGAATCTACAGGTAGGTTGAAAATGAGGTAACAAAACAGATGAGTTGGTGGATCTTCCCAGAGTGGTGTAGTGGGCCTCCTGATGGCAATAACATTGCTACTCAACAGTTACTCTACCATTAGAAGGCACCAAGTTAAACCAGAGGACACTGCAGGAAGTCTACTGGCTCACCCTGGGCCGATGTTACCAACTCTACCTCTATTTTGTTATCACTCTACTTGTGTTCACCAGATCTTGTTATATACACACTGCTTGTTCTAGCTACTCTGAATTAGTTGAAAAAAAAGCCACTCACAGCAAAAACATTTTCTTAGTAAATGTCTTGATCAGTACATACCTTACAATGTTTCTACTCGAATAACTGGAAATGTTCAATAAGACAATGGGAACATTTAACATATTCACTTAGTATGTTCACATGCACTTTCTCTTTGTTCAACTGAGCATTTTGCACTGAGGCTTGTACCCACACAGAAATAAAAGGGATAGGTTCTCTGTATATTTCTACCTGTGTGATCCTCAACAGATCTGCTTCCCTTCAACAATGCCTTCATATTGGTGAAGGACTCTTGATACATGATTTTAGTAACAACAGAACCAGTTGGAGGTCGAAACAGACATGCAACCTATCAAACATTTGATTTCACCGACATATTGTACACTTTTTAACTGATTATAAATTTTTTTTTTTTTGCTATGTAAAATAAAACTGTACACAGGTGTTCAATGTAACATGTTGAATATATTCAGCTGAACATTTATAAAAAGAAAGAAATAAATGTTTATATTCAAATGAAAAAACATCAATTGTGTTCACTGAACATATTCTACTAGTGTTTACTCAAAATATTGGCTGATGTGCAACATGTGTACTCTATACATTAATGTTCAATATTCTATAACATGTTACATTCAACTGAACATTTTATAAATTTTATTAATACAGTTGACCATCAATTATGGTGGTAATTACGTTCATCAACATGAAGTACAAGACAAAAGAAAATCGAAAACAAACCTCCATGATCCAGTGGTTGTATTAAAGATGTTCTATTTGGAGGTATAAATACAACTCTTACATGTGGGTGCACATCACACAAAGATTCTGGATGAGTACGGAGATTATAATGAGTGAAGAGAACCTTAAATGTCACGTTCTTGCTCCACAGCTATAACATGATTACTTAAACCAGTCAATAAATAATTCCTCTCTCATCCACGTTTTAGATCTTACTCGACCAATACGGCCCTAATTAATCTCATAGGTATGGTGGCCCTAGACTTGCAAAAGTCATTTAATACAGTTAACCTATTGGCATAGGCTCTCTGTAGACTGGTTTAACCCTTTCAGGGTCCAAGCCATCCACAGGGTCCAAGAATTTTCAAAAAAAAAAAAAAAAAAAATTATTTTTTCTTATGAAATGGTAGAATATCTTTTTCAGAAGGTAATAAAACAAAAAGTATGAAATTTGGTGGAAAATTGATGAAATTACACTATCGTGAATTTGACTGTCAGCGATATTTACATATCAGCGATTTTGCCCACTTTGACTCCTATTTTAGGCCAATTACCTTATTCCAGTTGACCAAATTCTTAGCTATTTCGTTAGTTTTACTTCTATTTTATCGATTGAGCACAAGAACTGCCAAATCAACTATTTCAAGTAGCCAATAAAGTGATCAGAAATTGGTAATTTTGCCAATTTCACACAAAGTTCAAAATATTCCAATTTCAAAACTGCATCCAGAATAAACAATGCAGGCATACCTGGCACTAAAATAACATTTCCTCTGTTTATTAGTTACGTTTGCAGTCTTTACAGATGAATTCCATTTTTATTTTTTATTTACAAATAATTTTTATTCATGCCAAAAAATAGATGAATTACTCTTGTGCAATATTGTAATAATTGTATAAACACTAAGTGCATTTGTAAATGTATATTAAACCCACCAGTTGACGTGTATTGGTCATGTGATGTGATTTGTTTACTTGTGAAAATCAGCAAAAATCAAACATTTCTGCTACTTTGAGTTCATTTACAAGCTATTTTCAGTACTAAAACCAATCAAAATCATTCTACTTCTGTAATATATCCTCCATTCTATCAAATGAGACCAAGAACCTGCGAATACAACCGTAAAAACCACATGAAAATACACCACAAAGTTGCTGTTTTAATCGAAAAACACACGCATTTTTTTTTTCTCATTATGCACTGTGTGCTTCAGGATTTACTTTATATGGTGCACACTTACCACATAGATGCATTCTCTCATATCTAGGCTCAAATTTACCGATCACAGCTTATCTGAGTGACCTGAGCTCATGGCGTAGATCTACGGTTTGGACCCTGTGGACAATGCATAGATCTACGGCTTGGACCCTGAAAGGGTTAAGCCTTACCTGAGCAACCAGAAACAAATTGTCAAGATCAATAATACAGAATCAGAACCCCTGTCAATAGCATGTGGGATTCCCAAAGGTAGTATTCTGGGTCCCCTTACTATTTTTGTTACGTGAATAACATGCCCATCACTGTCGAATGTAAACTTCTGCTGTATGCAGACAACAGTGTTCTGCTAGTCTTAGGTAAAGACCCACAATTATTATTATTATAATCAAAAGAAGTGCTAAACCACAAGGGTCATACAGCTAAAGACCCACAAGATATAGCTAATGTACTATCACTAGAATTAAGAGTCCTGGAGCAAATGGTTAGTAGAAAACAAACTATCACCACACCTCAAGAAAACAGAAGCCCTACTCTTTGGCACAAAATTTAAAATGAAAAGAGTAAATACTTTTAATGTCCAGTGTAATGGGGAACCCATCACTTCAGTATCTTCAATGAAATATCTGGGAATTCTCTTTGACCAAAGTATTTCCGAATTGATAGTGAACAATGTAGTTAAAAAAAAGAAAATGAATGCCAGGCTAAAGTTTCTCTACAGACAGGCACAGTGTCTACTTACTGAGGCTCGCAGGACCCTATGTCTAACTCTTATATAATGTCATGTATAGATTATTCTTGTTCTTCGTGGTACTCTGCTTTAGCAAAGAAAAAAACAAAATGAGAGACTACAAATAACCCAGAACAAAATGGTGTGATTCATCCTGGCCTGGACCCAAGAGAGAATGTAGGCCAGGATGAATTAAAACAACTAGATATGCTGATTATTATTATAATCAAATAGAAGCGCTAAACCACAGGGGTTATACAGCGCTGCTAGATATGCTGAATGTTGAAGACAGAGTAAAGCAATTGATTTTTAATCATGTTTATAAAATTGTTTAGTGTCCAGAATATCTTGCTGCAAAGTTTGTCAAGGTTAGGAACCAAAACCAGTATGGTACTAGGGTGAGTGAACACAATTTTGCAATATCCGAAGTAGGTGGTCAGGCCTCGAACACCTTTTATTATACAGCAATAAAAGAGTGGAACAGATTGACTGAACACATCAAAGCCTGACCTAGCATAAGCCAGTTCAGGAACAGAGTTAAAAGGTACCTAATGAATAAAGATATAGAAAGGGAGGAGAGTGATTTTGTGTATAGTTAACATTTGTGTACCTATTATTGTAAGCTGATCCTCTCTAATGTTCACACAGCTGAGTTACTTAGCAGTTTTAATTTTAAAGGCTATAATCATGACTAATTTTTACAAATATCTTACAGATAGGCTTCATATAAGAAGATATTACAAGTACTATACCTCAATATAAGTCACTGACTTTTTTGGATTATCCGAGGTAATTTACATGTGTTACTATGAATGATAATTTTACTTGTGTACCTGTACCTAAATACACTTACTTATTCCGTGACCCACAAGCTGGCTGCCCACAAGCCCACTAGACAAGAGGAAAAAGCTTATACAGTCCAGCCTCATGGCACTCCAAATTTTTTTCCCCTGAAGTTGCACCATCATGGAGTGATGATCAAAAGTATGCTGCCATTTTGAAATAGTCTTGTATTGAAAAATGTTACAGAACATCACATCTTAATCGACAGCCTACTAAATATTTAAAATAATGTTTTTACATGAATATTTTACACAATCTATTTTACACATTTTCAACTGAACATTTTTTAATATTCAATAGAACATAAATATATTCATAATCATATGATCATTTTACAATATTCATTATTATCACAGTGGACCCTCGCTATTCGAACACTCCAAACTCGCCCTTTTATGTAAGTTTATTAGTGTAAGTGCTTTTATAAGTGTATTTTTGGGGGTCTGAAACGGACTAATCTAATTTACATAATTCCTTATGGGAATAAATTCGTTTGGTAACAGCACTTGAACAGCATTCTGGAATGAAGAATGTTCGAAAGTCGGGGGTCCACTGTATATTCAACTGAATATTATATACAGGATTAGTTGAACCTGGCCAGTTTTGTTAATTTAAACATATTTTATGTTCAAGCATGTTACTCTTGTTCAACAAAACACTGTACTTTTATTCAACTGAACAGCTTGCCCATGTTCACTTGAATGTATTATTTAAATAGCATTTGAAAATGTTCACATTTTCTTTGCATAGATTTTGATTCATTTTTAGAAGTTGGAAGACCAATATGATCTCATACTGCCAAAATAAAATTATACTACATTTAAGAAATTGGGACATGAAAAATTCTCTATTACAAACAGTGTCAGGATTCAAGTTAACTCCACAAACTTACCATAACACCCATAGATTCTAGCAGTGATTTGGGGAAAGGAGGGAAGCAAAAGCAACTACCACAAGAAGAACCATCTGTTAAAAAGGCTCACATTCCAGGTGGGAGAAGCCTCCTTACACCTGATGCAAGAGTTCACCAACCAACAGGGAAGGAGACAGCCTTGAAGTTTTCCCTCAGTAACCAATCAGGAAGGCACCAGCCTCTGAGTCATCCCTCATTAGCCAATATTTTCACAACAATGCACCAAAACTACAGGTATTGAGCTGCAAGGCTGAGGGGATTTATCAGGCCCTTACATTAATTAATACAATTTGTAGTGACTCACAGTGCAATCCAGGCTATTACATATCCATTTCTTATACCCCAAGATGAACACCATTCCTAGGTATGTGATATATCCTTACATTGGGTACCTGTACACTTAGAAATAAAATGCAATAAAATCATTAATAATTTCACAGTTCCTTATTTATAAAGAAGTGTAAAATAACTAACATGAACCCCTCAGTATTCTCTGAAGAAAGAGCTTAGATAAGTGAAATTCCATGCTAGACAAATGCCCGGTGAAGCAGACTTAAGTCCACTACATAAAGCCTATCTAGCCAAATATTTTGTCTGTTTTATCGATATTTTAATATACCTACCAAAAATACAAAGAAAGAAGGCAGTGATGAAACTGAAACCATGACTGCTGTAATCCCCACAGATTAATTTATACTTCTCTTTAGTCATTCTTTCAACACAGTACCCTTCCCTCACTAGATTTATTACTATTATCACAAAATGTGCTCAACCCTTAAAGAACAAAAAAGGCACAATGTTGTGACTGGACAAACAAATAACCCGCACGCAGAAGAGAGAAGCTTACGACAATGTTTCGGTCCAACTTGGACTATTTACAAAGTCACACATAATGTTAATATGAAGAAAGAGTAACAGAGAACTGGAGTATACTAGTATTGGGAATGGAAGTAGAAATACAGTACAGTATAGTAAACTCAATATGATGAATACACTTTTCAAATGAATAAATATTTTAAGTGTCTATGGAGCAAGTCTTTCATATACCCATCCATCTTGCCCTGGTTTAGTCAGGCTTTCATCAATAACCTCCTCTGTTGTGAGCTTCCTGAAGCAAATTCTGTCATGAACACGTGATGTTTGCCCTTGCCAGAATTCTATCACTTCTGGCACAACTCGAAAGCCTCCCCTGAAAAGAAACAAAATTAATGATAATGTTATCTATGTAGCTTCGGTGGGAAACGGCCGACGTGTTGAAAGAAGATCTATGTACCTAAATCCATACTGCAATTTACCCAATCTGAAAGTGAGACAGCTGCTGACTAAAGCAAACTAATACCATCTGAAGATAAAGATGTAAAAGCAGGAAATTTGATGGAAAACTTATGGAATTACACTCTCGCAAAGTCAGTGGTCTCAGCGATATTTACAAATCGGCGATTTCACTCATTTGAGCCCTATTTTCAGCCAATTCCATTGTTCCAGTCAACCAAACTCATAGCTACTTTGATAGTATTTCTTCTATTCTATCAATTGAGTACAAGAAACTGCCCATTTATCTAATTCAACTACCCAATAAAGTGATCAGAAATCACTATTTTGAAATTGCCAATTTCAAAATAGGGCCCAGAATAAACAATGTAGACATTCCTGGCACTAAAACAACATTTCCTCTGTTCAGTAGTCACATTCTCAGGCCTCTCCTACATTACACTTGCTTTCCATTTTTAATTTTTATTCACACAAAAAATAAAAGATTTACTGTTATGCAGCCTACTGCATTATTGTAAAAACCATATAAATAATGTCAGCGCATTTGGGGATACACATTACACTGACTATTTGGACGTGTATTAGACGAGTGATGTAATTTGTGTACTCTGGAATATTGGCAAAATTTTACACTTCTGCTAGTACTTTGGGCTCAATTTGAAACTACTTTCAAACCTGAAACCAATCAAAATCACCTCTATTTCTGTAATATATATTCCATTCTATCAAATAAGACCAAGAATACAACAATAAAAACTATACGAAAATACACCTCAAAGTCGCTGTTTTAAACCAAAAACACGGTCGCATTTTTCCCAACATTATGGACTGCTTGCTGCAGGAATTTTTTATATGGTGCACACTGACCCACACTGACACATAGACCCATTCTCTCACATCTAAGTCCAAAGCACTATATGTGGTTGTACAGACAGTCTCAAATCCTGGCCAAACAAACTTTTAATAAGTTCTTCTTTTGTCAAAAATAATTAATTTTTTTGATACCTTGCATTGTAGATGTCGTTGCTTTTTGATGTAGAAATGTACGTTATGTATTCAAATCTTAAATAAAAACTTAAGTTACTAATAAACTTACTTGATAAAGCCCAAAGGAAGCTGGTGTTTGACGAAGCATACCTGCTATTACTTGCACAGAAAACGCAGAAGGCTAATATGCTTCCAGTCACTTATAAATTTAACACACAACCTTATCAGAATAAAATATACAAAAGAAAAGCAAGACAATTTTACCCTAGCTTAAGGTAGATAAATTCTTCTTTGTCTCTGTTATAAACAAGAAAATTTTATAGTACAATATCCGAGTGGCATCAGCTTATAACACATGACCCACAGCCATTGGCTGCTAAGTTGATTTACATAACTGTTTCCAAATTGTTCTGCATCAACAAGCTAGAAAAACAAAGAATTTAAATTCCTGGTTCTCCTGCTTGCTGATGAAGTATTAAGTGAAAATTATGAGTCATGAGCAGCAGACAGCTGTGAGTCATTTATTAGTGTGTTATTAGCTGATGGATGTGGGTTGGTTGTCTACTGAGGACAAGCAGGCCATTGCAACATATGTGGTATTGAGTCAAAGTCAGCAATCTACCTTCCCCAGGCCACAAAAATCTTGGAACAGAAAAGTTTTCATGCTTGGCCTACCTTCTTAAAACTTTTACAGTGTGTAAACTAAGGCAAAACTAACCACCAATAATTTGTGAACATAAATATAAACAGTCCTGTAATTGTTTTACATGATGGTAGGATTGCTGGTTTCTTTTTTCTGTCTCATAAACACGCAAGATTTCAGGTATGTCTTGTTACTTCTACTTACACTTAGGTCACACTACACATTCATTTACAAGCATATATATACACACTCCTCTGGGTTTTCTATTTTCTTACTAGTTCTTGTTTATTTCCTCTTATATCCATGGGAAAGTGGAACAGAATTCTTCCTCCATAAGCCATGCGTGTTGTAAGAGGCGACTAACATGCTGGGAGCAAGGGGCTAGTAACCCTTTATCCTGTATACATTACTAAAGTTAAAAAGAGAAATTTTTCTTTTTCTTTTTGGGTCACCCTGCTTCAGTGGGATACGGCTGGTTTGTTGAAAGAAGAAGAGAAGAAATATGAACAGCATTTTACTGAAAATGCCCTATGAAGATGCACACTATCAGAGTTCTTACTGCCCTTTTATCTACATCTACATACTACTGATTGAGCAATTAAATACTCACCAGCATTCAGGTTTGGGGATCACCTTATCCTCATCCTTATACTCTTCGTGCATTTGTTCATCTTTTTCAGTAAGAACATGGCGGCCAGGTATTACCTGAAAGAAAATATGAGGTAAAATACACTGCTGTCATTTTGTCCATCATTACATTAATTACGACTGATCATTTTTTTTAACACACTGGCTGTCTCCCACGAACACAGGGTGACCCAAAAACGAAACACTTTCACCATCATTCATACTATCACTGTCTTGTCATAGGCACATGGATATGACAGTTCAGATGTCCTTCCAAACAGGAAACATCCCCACCCATCCTTTTAGAGTGCAGGCACTATACTTCCTCTCCAGGACTCAAGTCCAGTGTACCTGAATGCCTTCACAAAATGTTACCTTACTCACACTTCAACAGCTCGTCAGGTCCCAAAAATCATCTGCCTCCACTCACTCCTATCTAACATGCTCACACATTTTTCCCCCAAAAAATTATCTCCCAGAAACACCCTACATCTCATATGCCATAGGTGTACAGAAAAAAATAGAGACTGGAGAAGATATCTATCTTCTCCAGAGTACTATTTGATGGAAATAATTAGAGATGATTTCATACCTTGGGTGTAAAATGTAGATGAAACTAGGGATTAGTAAATAAGTAAGTTTATTCAGGTATACACAAATACAGTTACATAGATTATCATACATAGCAGCATATGTGTAGAGAACCTAGGATAACCCAAAAAAGTCAGAGTGACTTATTTCCATTGGGGTCCTTTTAATACCTTAATATTATACACTGTAGGAGATATATGTCATTATACTATAAAGGAGATATACTAGGAATAAGGTAAAAAGAGTTATTTACATTTACATGTGTGTTAGCTAAAAAAATAAAATATCATTCTCCTCCCTTTCTGTCGCTACATTCATTAGGCACCTTTTGGCTCTCTTCTTGAGCTGGCTCATGCTATGACTGGCTTTGACATGTGCAGGCAGTCTGTTCCATTCCTTTATTGTTGTACAATAAAAGGTGTTTGAAGCCTGGCCACTGACTGTGGGTACTACAAGGTTGTGCTCTCTCCCCCTAGTACTATGACTGCTTTGGTTCCCAGCCTTGACAAAATTGGCAGCAAGATATTCTGGACACTGTTTGTGAGCAATTTTATAAACTTGATTCAACTTAAGTTGTTTTACTCTGTCTTCAATATTCAGCATATC
This sequence comes from Cherax destructor, assembly GCA_009830355.1. NCBI lineage: Eukaryota > Metazoa > Arthropoda > Malacostraca > Decapoda > Parastacidae > Cherax > Cherax destructor. Next base: position 10,499 of record WNWK01025024.1, read on the forward strand.
CAATTGTTCTAATTCATCCTGGCCTACATGTTCTCTTGGACCCAGGTCCAGGATGAATCTTACCATTTTGTTCTGGGTGATTTGCAGTTTATCTTTCAGTTTTTTTGTCAAGGCAGAGTACCATGAAGAGCAAGCGTAGTCCATATGACATTGTATAAGGGCTAGACATAGGGTCCTGCGAGCATCAGTAGGTAGACACTGTGCTTGTCTGTAGAGGAACTTCAGTCTGGCATTCGCTTTCTTTACTACACTATTCCCTATCAATTCTCCTGACATGAATGGGTCAAAGGGAATTCCCAGATAATTTACTGAGGAAACTGAAGTGTATTCCCCATTACATCGGACATTAAATTTTTTGCCAAAATTTTGACTCGCCAATACCAATACAGTGGACCCTCGCTATTCAAACATTCTTCATTCCAGAATGCTGTTCAAGTGCTTTTACCAAATGAATTTATTTCCATAAGGAACGATGTAAATTAGATTAGTCCATTTCACAAAAATGATGAAATTTGATCGAAAACTAACGGAATTATGCTTTCGCAAAGTTAGCGGTATCGATGACACGCATCGGCGATTTCGCCCACTTTGAGCCCTATTTTCGGCAAATTCCAATGTTTCAGTCTACTATAATTATAGCTATTTTGCTAGAACTCCATTTCTTCTATCGATTGAGTACAAGAAACTGCCTATTTATCAATTTCAACTACCCAAAATAGTGGTCAGAAAATGGCAATTCGGCCAATTTCACACAAATTTCAAACGATGCCAATTTCAAAATAGGGTCCAAAATAAACAAGGCAGACATTCCTGGCACTAAAATAACATTTTCTCTGTTCATTAGTCACATCTCCAGGCCCCTCTTACATTACTTTTGCTTTTCATTTTGAATTTTTATTCTCACAAAAAAATAGAAGATTTACTGTTATGTATACAACTGCATCATTGTAAAAATGGTATAAATAATATCAGCGCACTTGTGCATGAATATTAGACTTGCCAGTTGATGTGTATTGGACGCATGGTGTGATTTGTTTACTCTTGAACATCGTCAAAAATCGAACATTTTCGCTACTTTGAGCTCAATTTCAAGGTACTTGTCATTGTCAAACCAATCAAAATCATCTCTATTTCTGTAATATATCTTCCATTCTATCAAATGAGACCAAGAAATTGAGAATACATCAATAAATACCATACGAAAATAGACTGCAAAGTCGCTGTTTTAAACAAAAAAAAACAGTTTTTTTTCTTTCATTATGCAGTGTGTGGTGCAGGATGTTTTTTATACTGCGCACACTGACCACACAGACCCATTCTTTCATATGTAGGGCTACCAGCCGTTTCCCACTTAATTTGAGGCCGCTAGAATTTACATGTACTAGTACGGCACCGACCCCTGCTCGTAAAATGTACTAGTACGGCACCGACCCCCAAAGGGTTAACTTTAGGCCAATACTATCAGAATTAGCCGATACCACCAATATCAATACTTTGGTAAACTCCTAGAAGAAACTATGCATTTGATTCCATTTTCAGATAAATTAGCTGTTAAACTAAGCATTTAACCTTTTCGGTTAAATAGTTAGAAGCCAGTGTTGGTCCCGTAGTACGATGCCATGAGCTCAGCTCACTCAGATAAGCTATGACCAGTAAATTTGAGCCTAGATATGAGAAAATGGGTCTATGTGGTAAGTGTGCACCATATAAAAAAAATCCTGCAGCACACAGTGCATAATGAGAAAAAAACTGCGACCGCGTTTTTCGTTTACAACAGCAACTTTGCAGTGTATTTTCATATGGTTTTTATGGTTGTATTCTCAGTTTCTTGGTCTCATTTGATAGAATGGAAGATATATTACAGAAATAGAGATGATTTTGATTAGTTTCAGGATTGAAAGTAACTTGAAATTGAGCTCAAAATAGCAGAAATGTTTGACTTTTGCCGATATTCCACGGTACACAAATGTCCAACTGGCCAGTCTAATACTCGTTTAAAAATACAGTGGACCCCCGAGTATCGTAAGGCTCATATATCGTAAAACTCGTGTTACGTAAGCTTTTTTCGATTTCGTGTTATCGTAAATGGACTTGTGTATCGTAACGTATTAGACCCGTGCGCCTGCTCCACGCCTGCCCTGCGCAGGACTCCAGTGAAGCGTTGTTTACCATTGAGAGAACATTACCCAGCACGCGCTCTTTCAAACATTCACAATACATTTGGTGTCTTTTTTGGTGGTTTAGTGATTGTCACTGTGAAATAAAGTCACCATGGGTCCAAAGAAGCTTCCTAGTGGCACCCCTGTGGTAAAGAAAGTGAGGAACACCATCGAACTGAAGAAAGAGATTATAGAAAAATATGAGAGTGGCGTACGTCTGAGTGAGCTTGCCAGGATGTACAAGAAAACCCCATCTACTATCAGCTCTATCCTTGCAAAGAGAAATGAGATCAAGGAAGCTAATGTTGCAAAAGGGGTTGATATGTTAACGAAAAATAGATTGAAAACAGTGGATGAGGTTGAGAAGTTGTTGATGGTGTGGATCAATGAAAAACAGACAGCGGGTGATAGTATTTCCACAGCGATAATTTGTGAAAAGGCAAGGAAGTTGCACGCAGATCTTGTCAAGACAATGCCTGCAACCAGTGGTGAGGCGAGTGATTTTAAAGCCAGCAAAGGCTGGTTTGAGAGGCTTAAGAAACGTAGTGGCATACACAGTGTTGTGAGGCATGGTGAGGCAGCCAGCTCAGACAAACGTGCAGCTGAAAAATTTGTGCAGGAATTCCAGGGGTTCATAGACACTGAAAAATTCGAACCCCAACAAGTGTTTAATTGTGATGAAACAGGCCTGTTTTGGAAGAAAATGCCCAACAGGACCTTCATTACTCAGGAGGAAAAGGCACAGCCAGGACACAAGCCTATGAAAGACAGACTAACTCTCATGATGTGTGCCAATGCCAGTTGTGATTTTAAAGTGAAGCCTTTACTGGTGTATCACGCAGAAAATCCCAGAGCCTTCAAGAAACACAGTGTTAACAAGGATAAATTGTTTGTGCATTGGAAGGCTAACACCAAGGCATGGGTCACTATGGAGATTTTCAAGGAATGGTTGACTGGAGTGTTTGGCCCTAGTGTGAAAAATTACCTCCTGGAAAAGAAATTGGGACTCAAGTGCCTCCTGGTACTGGACAATGCTCCTGCTCATCCTCACAACTTGCAAGAGTTGTTGCCTGACAACTTAAATTTCATCAGAATGAAGTTCTTGCCTCCTAACACCACTCCTCTCATCCAGCCCATGGCCCAGCAGGTCATTGCAAACTTCAAGAAACTGTACACCAAAGCAGTGTTTCAGAAGTGCTTTAATGTGACCTCAGACACTGAATTGACCCTAAGAGAGTTCTGGAAAGAACACTTCAATATCGTGCATTGCATAGGCCTTATAGGTAAGGCTTGGGAGGGAGTGACTTCCAGGACTTGGAACTCTGCTTGGAGACCACTGTGGCCGGATTGTGTTGAAAAGAGGGATTTTGAAGGATTTGAGGCTGACCCTGACCCTGACGACCCTGTGCCTGTTGTGGAAGATATTGTGGCATTGGGGAACAGCCTGGGGTTGGAGGTGAGTGGTGAGGATGTGGAAGAGTTGGTGGAGGAGCACAGGGTAGAGCTAACAACTGAAGAGCTGCAAGAGCTTCATCTGGAACAGCAACAGACCACAGCTGAGGTTATTGCTTCACAGGAGGAGGGAGAGAGAGAGAAGGAGGTGCCTTCTTCAGTGCTTAAGGAGATGTGTACAAAGTGGAATGAGTTGCAGACATTTGTTGAAAAACACCACCCTGAGCAAGCTGAAATGAGCTTTCTGTGCAACCACTTCAGTGACAGAGCCATGTTGTACTTCAGGAAAGTATTAAAGAGTCGCCAGAAACAGAGGACTCTGGACAGTTATTTCACCAGGCAGGGGTCTAGTGACTCAAGCTGGTCATAGTGGCATTAAAAGACCAAGAAGGGAAGTAACCCCAGAGAGGGACTTGTTACCTGAAGTCCTTTTGGAGGGGGATTCCCCTTCCAACCACTAACTCCCTGCCCCTGTCATCCTCCCTATCTTCCAGATGCCTGCAACTCTTCAATAAAGGTAAGTAAATGTATATATATATATAGTATTGTTTTTTATTATTTAGTACATGTATGTGAATATTTTTGGGTGGAACGGATTAATTGTATATTTACATTATTTCTTATGGGAAATAAGGTTTCGAATTACGTATTTTTCGTGTTAAGTAATAGCTCCTGGAACGGATTAATTACAATAGTCGAGGGACCACTGTACACTGACATTATTTATACAATTACAGTAGACCCCCGAGTAACGATCTGTCCGAATAACGATTTTTTCGTGTAACGATTGCTTTTTACGGTCAATATTTTTCTCGTGTAGCGATCCGTACCAGACCTGTCCGCCTGCCCGCGCTTGCGCGCCAGTCTAGCGTTGTTTACACTTGAGTGAACAATACCCAGCGCGCTCTTTCAAAAATTTCACAATAAATTTATTGTGTTTATTGCTAGTTTAGTGATTGTCACTGTGAAATAAGTCACCATGGGTCCAAAGAAGCTTCACAAGTCGATAAAGGCTATAGCACCAGCCAGTGATAAAGTGTAGTATTAACAGTGTAGCAATGGAAATAAGTCACTCTCTCTGACTTTTTTGGGTTATCCTAGATTTTCTACACATATGCTGCTATGTATGATAATCTATGTATAACTGGATTTGTGTATACCTGAATAAACTTACTTAAGTAAGTTAAGCGATTAATCGATAGAAAATGACGACACAAAACTTAACTTCTACAATGTTTGAGGATTATAGGGACACTGAGAAGAGCGCCGTCCTCTGCCACCATCTCCAAGGTAAGTGTAAATATTTCTTATTTATGTAAGTGAGAATTATTTTTTATTTTATTAACACATCGGCCGATTCCCACCAAGGCAGGGTGGCCCGAAAAAGAAAAACTTTCATCATCATTCACTCCATCACTGTCTTGCCAGAGGGGTGCTTTACACTACAGTTATAAAACTGCAACATTAACACTCCTCCTTCAGAGTGCCGGCACTGTACTTCAAATCTCCAGAACTCAAGTCCGGCCTGCCGGTTTCCCTGAATCCCTTCATAAATGTTACTTTGCTCACACTCCAACAGCACGTCAAGTATTAAAAACCATATGCCTCCATTCACTCCTATCAAATACGCTCACACATGCTTGCTGGAAGTCCAAGCCCCTCGCACACAAAACTTCCTTTACCCCCCTCCCTCCACCCTTTCCTAGGCCGACCCCTACCCCGCCTTCCCTCCACTACAGATTTATACACTCTCGAAGTCACTCTGTCTCGTTCCATTCTCTCTACATGTCCAAACCACCTCAACAACCCCTCCTCGGCTCTCTAGACAATCGTTTTGGTAATCCCGCACCTCCTCCTAATTTCCAAACTCCGAATTCTCTGCATTATATTCACACCACACATTGACCTCAGACATGACATTTCCACTGCCTCCAGCCTTCTCCTCGTTGCAACATTCATCACCCATGCTTCACACCCATATAAGAGCGTTGGTATAACTATACTCTCATACATTCCCTCTTTACTTCCATGGACAAGGTTCTTTGTCTCCACAGACTCCGAAGTGCTCCACTCACCCTTTTCCCCTCATCAATTCTATGATTCACCTCATCCTTCATAGACCCATCCGCCGACATGTCCACTCCCAAATATCTGAATACATTCACCTCCTCCATACTCTCTCCCTCCAATCTGATATCCAATCTTTCGTCACCTATTCTTTTTGTTATCCTCATCACCTTACTCTTTCCTATATTCACTTTCAATTTTCTTCTTTTACACACCCTACCAAATTCATCCACCAACCTCTGCAACTTCTCTTCAGAATCTCCCAAAAGCACAGTGTCATCAGCAAAAAGCAACTGTGACAACTCCCACTTTGTATTTGCTTCTTTATCTTTTAGCCCAACACCTCTTGCCAAGACCCTCGCATTCACTTCTCTTACAACCCCATCTATAAATATATTGAACAACCACGGTGACATCACACATCCTTGTCTAAGGCCCACTTTTACTGGGAAATAGTCCCCTTCCCTCCTACACACTCTAACCTGAGCCTCACTATCCTCATAAAAACTCTTTACTGCTTTCAGTAACCTTCCTCCTATTCCATACACCTACAACATCTGCCACATTGCCCCCCTATCTACCCTATCATACGCCTTTTCCAAATCCATAAATGCCACAAAACATCTTTACCCTTATCCAAATACTGTTCACCTATATGTTTCACTGTAAACACTTGGTCTACACACCCCCTACCTTTCCTAAAGCCCCTTGTTCATCTGCTATCCTACTTTCTGTCTTACTCTTAATTCTTTCAATAATAACTCTACCATACACTTTACCAGGTACACTCAACAGACTTATTCCCCTATAATTTTTGCACTCTCTTTTGTCCCCTTTGCCTTTATACAAAGGAACAATACACGCTCTCTGCCAATCCCTAGGTACCTTACCCTCTTCCATACATTTATTAAATAATAGCACCAACCACTCCAAAACTATATCCCCACCTGCTTTTAACATTTCTATCTTTATCCCATCAATCCCAGCTGCCTTACCCCCTTTCATTCTACCCACTGCATCACGAACTTCCCCTACACTCACAACTGGCTCTTCCACACTCCTACAAGATGTTATTCCTCCTTGCCCTACACACGAAATCACAGCTTCCCTGTCTTCATCAACATTTAACAACTCCTCAAAATATTCTCTCCATCTTCCCGATACCTCTAACTCTCCATTTAATAACTCTCCTCTCCTATTTTTAACTGTCAAATCCATTTGTTCTCTAGGCTTCCTCAACTTATTTCTTATATATAAATTATGCACATTGTTTGTGTGATAGTGGTGGTTGCTTTCTGCTGAAACCGACTACCACCACGGCTTATGGTCAGTGGCCCTTATACCCAACAACAACACAACACACTCCACCAGTCCTTATATTCTTAATGACATGTTTTATTCATTCTAGAGTTTATATCATGTTTCTATGTTTTAATATTGTTTATTATGTCATATTAGATGAATTGTGCTAGATAAATAAGCTGTAGAGTTGATATTATTGTCATATTGAAGGACTATTTTGTCCTGCCTCCAAACAAACTCTCTCATATGCCAACAAGAGACTTCAATAAAGGTAAAACTTATTTAACTGTTCATTTGTCCATTATAATTAGTGCTTTATATTTATTTCTCATTGTTTTCTGTATGTAAAACTATAGTATTCATTCTTTAAAAAAATGAATTTTTGGTGAAAATTTTTGGGTGGAAACGGATTAATTGTATTTACATTATTTCTTATGGGAAATAAGGTTTCGAATAACAATTTTTTTGTGTTGAGGTCTAGCTCCTGGAACGGATTAAGATCGTTAGTCGAGGGACCACTGTATTACAATAATGCAGTAGTCTGCATAACAGTAAATCTTTAATTTTTTGTGTGAATAAAAATTCAAAATGAAAAGCAAACGTAATATAAGAGGGGCCTGGAGACGTACCTAAGGAACAGAGAAAATTGGCAATTGTTGAATTTTGTATGAAATTGGCCAAATTACCAATTTTTGATGACTATACAGTGGAACCCCGATTATCAAAAATAATCCGTTCCAGGAGCTTGTTCTAAATTCGAAATGTTCGAAAATCAAATCAATATTTCCCATAAGAAATAATGGAAATACAATTAATCCGTTCCAGAAACCCAAAAATATATAAAAAAAATACATTTTAATGAGATTAATTATTAAATAAATGCATGTACAGTACTATTTAAATATTTAAACAAATAAAATAACATTTTTACTTACCTTTATTGAAGATTGCTGATGGTATATGGAAGATAGGGAGGAGTGAAATTGAGCTCAAAATAGCAGAAATGTTTGATTTTTGCTGATATTCCAGGGTACACAAATGTCCAACTGGCCAGTCTAATACTCATTTAAAAATACAGTGGGCCCCCGGTTTCCATGATTTTTTCGTTCCAGAATGCTGTTCAAGTGCCATTACTAAACAAATTTATTCCCATAAGGAATAATGTAAATTAGACTAGTCCTTTTAGACCCCCAAAAATACACTTACAAAAGCACTTACAAAAATACACTTACATAATTGTTCGAGTTTGGAGCATCACGAACACCGGGAGTCCACTGTACACTGACATTATTTATACAATTATTACAATAATGCAGTAGTCTGCATAATAGTAAATCTTCTATTTTTGTGTGAATAAAAATTCAAAATGAAAAGCAAACGTAATATAAGAGGGGCCTGAAGACGTACCTAAGGAACAGAGAAAATTGGCAATTGTTGAATTTTGTATGAAACTGGCCAAATTACCAATTTCTGATCACTATATTGGATAGTTGAAATAGGTAAATGGGCAGTTTCTTGTACTCAATCGATAGAATAGAAGAAATACTACCGAAATAGCTACAAGTTTGGTGGACTGTAACAATGGAATTGGCCAAAAATAGAGTGCAAAGTGGACAAAACTGCCGATGCATAAATATCATCGAGACTGCTAACTTTGAAGCGTAATTTTGTACTTTTGGTTTCATTACCTTCGGAAAAAGATTGTCTATCATTTCATAACATCATTTTTTTTTTTTGGGGGGTTGGAAGGTTCTTCAACCCTGAGAGCAAGTTTGAGAGCAGGGGTCTCAACACTGAAAGGGTTAAATAGTTAAACTTTACCTACTCAATGTTAAATAGTTTGAAGCTCCAGATATAACCTGCCTGAAACATTTAGCTTTACAGACATTTCCATTTATGATATGATCAATATTTACACATCTCTGTAATACACGTGTATTTTGGAAAGTAAACTTCTATTTATGTATTCCTTTTGGATTTTAAGAGGAATATGTTACCATATATATACAGTGGAACCTCAAGTACAGTGGACCCCCGGAAATCAGCCCTAATCCGTTCCAGGAGCTAGGCCTAAAATCGAACTGGCCGATTTCTGAACCTTTATTTATAATAATAAAGGTATAAATCTGTAGGGGAAGGAAGGCGGGGTAGGGGTCGTCCTAGAAAAGGTTGGAGGGAAGGGGTAAAGGAGGTATTGTGGGCGAGGGGCTTGGACTTCCAGCAAGCATGTGTGAGCGTGTTAGATAGGAGTGAATGGAGACGAATGGTTTTTGGGACATGACGATCTGTTGGAGTGTGAGCAGGGTAACATTGTGTGAAGGGATTCAGGGAAACCAGTTAATTGATTTAGTTGGACTTGAGTCCTGGAAATGGGAAGTACAATGCCTGCACTTTAAAGGAGGGGTCTGGGATAGTGACAGCTGGGAGGGACAATTCTCAGCTGTCGTATCTGAGCTCCTCTGCAAAGACAGTGATTATGTATGTGTGTGGTGATAGTGTTGAATGATGATGAAAGTATTTTCTTTTTGGGGATTTTCTTTCTTTTTGGGTCACCCTGCCTCGGTGGGAGACGGCCGACTTGTTGAAAAAAAAAAAAAAATAATAATAATACTTTATTGAGACATGGTACAATGATACATGGTTGGGTAGACAAGATACATAGGTATTAATGAGATGTACATGCCAAAAGCCCCTAATATGCTGTGCATTGCGAGCATTCTTAGGACTACTTAATTGTAGACTACATGGTAAAAAGTTATGGTTGATAATTTATAAAATAAGTATAATTGTGTATCTAAGTTATAAAGTTTGAATATAAGTTGAACATATCAATTAATTGTAGCAATGCCACTAATTGAGTGAGATAACAATTTAAAACAATTAATTGCATTGCAGTTACAGTTTACGTGGTCATTATAATGTAAATGCTATGGAAACAGTTAGCTTAGTATGTATTATTCATAACAGGTTTTTACATATAAGTGATTAGTCAGGTTTTTACATTTAAGTGATTATTCTACTTTGTTGGGAATGTTTGATATTGAGCATTTAGGTTTGGGTGAGAAGGTGGTTTTTTAGCATCGTTTTGAATTGGGGTACAGGCAGGGTTTCTTTGGCAATGGCAGGTAATGAATTCCAAATTTTCGTGCCTTTTATATGCATTGAGTTTTTACATAGTGTTAGATGGACACGGGGAACATCGAGGAGTGATCTGTGTCTAGTGTTATGGTCATGTGTCCTGTTAAAATTGGTATGGAGAAGTTTGAGTGGTGGGTTAATATTTGCATAGTGTTTTCTATGTATGTAATAGGCACAGTAAAAAGTATGGATGTCTTGTATGGTGAGTAAGTTTAGGTTTTTGAATATTGGTGGAGTATGTTGTCTGGAGTGTGAATTTGTTATCATTCTAACTGCTGCCTTTTGTTGCGTTAGTAGTGGTCTGAGATGAGTTATTGATGTAGAGCCCCATGCGCAGATTCCATAGGTGAGGTAGGGGTAAATGAGTGAGTGATATAGGGTAAGGAGAGCTGGTTGTGGAACATAGTACCGTATCTTGGATAGTATTCCCACGGTGTTTGAGACTTTCTTGGAAATTTGTTGTATATGTGTCTGAAATTTGAGGCCACTGTCAAGATGGATTCCTAAGAATTTTCCCTCTGTGAATTTTGTGATAGGGGACCCGTTTATCCCATAAGAAATAATGTAAATACAATTAATCCATTCCAGACACCCAAAAATATTCACAAAAAATTAATTTTGTAAAGATTAACTATAGTTTTACATACACAAAACATTATTAACACAAAATAATAATAAATACATAAATAATAAATAACATAATAATAAATAACATTTACTTACCTATATTGAAGAGGCTTGCTGGCATCTGGAAGATAGGGAGGAGGACAGGGGGAGGGAGCACTTATTGTTTGGAAGGGAAATCCCCCTCCATAAGGACTTCAGGTAACAAGTCCCTCTCTGGGGTTACTTCCCTTCTTTGTCTTTTAATCCCACTAGGACCAGCTTGAGAGTCACTAGACCCCTGTCTAGAAAAATAACTGTCAAGAGTGCTCTGTTTCTGGCGCCTCTTTAACATTTTCCTGAAGTGGGACAAGGTTCTATCACTGAACATGTTGCAGATATGGCTTGTTTCAGCTTGCTCAGGGTGGTGTTTTTCAACAAATGTTTGGACATCATTCCACTTGAAACAAATTTCCTTAATCTCTGAAGAAGTTACCTCACCCTGTCCATCCTCCTCCTGTGAATCAATTTCCTCTACTGTCGCCTGATGCTGTTCCTGATGAAGCTCTTTCAGCTCTTCAGTGGTTAGGTCTACCCTGTGCTCCTCCACCAACTCTTCCACATCCTCACAACTCACCTCCAACCCCAGGCTGTTTCCCCAATGCCACAATATCTTCCACAACAGGCACAGTGTCGTCAGGGTCAGCCTCAAATCCTTCAAAATCCCTCTTTTCAACACAATCTGGCCACAGTGGTCTCCAAGCAGAGTTCAAAGTCCTGGAAGTCACTCCCTCCCAAGCCTTACCTATAAGCGATCTTTCCAGAACTCTCTTAGGGTCAACTCAGTGTCCAAGGTCACTTCAAAGCACTTCTGAAACACTGCTTTGGTGTACAGTTTCTTGAAGTTAGAAATGACCTGCTGATCCATGGGCTGGATGAGAGGAGTGGTGTTAGGAGGCAAGAACTTCACTTTTATAAAACTGAAGTTCTCAGACACATAGTCTTTCTTGTGAGGATGAGCAGGAGCATTGTCCAGTAGCAGGAGGCACTTGAGTCCCAATTTCTTTTCCAGGAGGTATTTCTTCACACTGGGGCCAAACACTCCAGTGAGCCATTCCATGAAAATTGCCTTCGTGACCCATGCCTTGGTGTTAGCCTTCCAAAACACACACAAATTATTCTTGTTCACATTGTGTTTCTTGAACACTCTGGGATTTTCAGAGTGATACACCAGTAAAGGCTTCACTTTAAAATCCCCACTAGCATTACTACACAACATGAGAGTTAGCCTGTCTTTCATAGGCTTGTGTCCTGGCAGTGCCTTTTCCTCCTGAGTAATGTAGGTCCTCTTTGGCATTTTCTTCCAAAAGAGGCCTGTTTCATCACAATTAACCCTTAAACAGTCCAAACGTATATTTACGTTACCTCGCGCAGTGCCCCGAATATTTTGAAAAAAAAAAAATTATTTTTTTTTATAGAGAAATAAAGAGCACATTTTTTTAAGTGTTATAGGATAAAAAAAAAGAATTTGGGTCAGTAGTTACCGAGATATGAGGCGGAGAAGTTGGCACTGGATGCTCACCTGACAGCAACAGTCCTGCCACTTGCAGAATCGTTGCCGATATACCTTTTTTTTCACTTTTTTTATTATTTTATATAATTTTTATGTTCTTATAATCACAATTTACAGTAGTTCTTGTGATTTCATAGCTAATCTTTGTTCTGACACTAATATTAGGTACTGAAATTGTACTCAAATAATAATAATAATGATAGTGCATAAAAATAATAATAATAATGATAGTGAATAATAATAATAATAATAGTGAATAATAATAATAATAATAATAATAATAGTGCATAATAATAATAATAATAGTGCATAATAATAATAATAATAATAATAATAATAATAATAATAAAAAGTGCATAATAATAATAAAAGATTTGTGTGGCTGCCTTATCTCATCTGATCTCCACTAATGACTCTGGTGACATTTCAGAGAAGGGTGAGCCGTAGTCTTATCTCTTCTTATCAGTCCAGTAATTTCCATGATGACATTTGACAGCTTACATTGCTTCCCTTTATTTGTTATGCAAACCTGTCTGTCTGTCTGTATCTGTCTGTCTGTGTGTATTTCTTTCTGTCTGCCTGTGTGTCGTCTCCTTTCTGTCTGTTTGTCTCAGAGAGTAGCTCAAGAACCAACTGGTATTACGCAGATCACAAGCACATTATAACACTTTGTCTTGATTTTTTTAGTTATCCTAGGTAATTTACACTATGTATAATTGTATTTACGTATGTGTTCCTTTGAGATAGAGACAGATAGAGAAAGAGACAGATAAATACAGACAGACAGACAGAGATAGACAGCCAATCAGGTATCCAGCTGACCAGCCAGCTGCTAGCCAGCCAGGTGGCCAACCAGCTGTTTGCCAGCCAGGTCCCCATGCAGGCAGGCAGCCAGCCAGCTGGCCTGCCAGCCTGCTGACATCACTTTCCACGTCAAAGGGGAGTGTTAATAGGACATGACATCAGTGAATCTATAGTGTATGCCGCAGTGTTTGCTCTAGCTGGCCCTCAATTTAACTGGTGCTCCCACAAGGTACTAAGTGGTCCCAGATTTTTTTAATATGGCGCACACCGAGTGTTAAGACCCATTCTATGCTGACAAGGCATCTCAGGCCAATCGTGCCAAATTTGGAGGCAGGAAAAATAAAACGTAAAAATACGTTTGGGGCAGTAGCAGTGCTAACGTAAATATACGTGTGGACCGTTTAAGGGTTAAACACTTGTTGGGGTTCAAATTTTTCATTGTCTTCAAACCCCTTAAATTCACTCACAAATTTTTCAGCAGCACGTTTGTCTGAACTGGCCGCCTCACCATGCCTCACAACATTGTGTATGCCACTATGTTTCCTAAATCTGTCAAACCAGCCTTTGCTGGCTTTAAAATCACTCGCATCAGCACTGGTTCCAGGCATTGTCTTGACAAGATCTGCGTGCAACTGCCTTGCCTTTTCACAAATTATCGCCATGGAAACACTATCACCTGCTATCTTCTCAACCTCATCCACTGTTTTTGATCTATTTTTGGCAAACATGTTAACACCTTTTGCAACATCAGCTTCCTTGAGTTCTTTTCTCTTTGCCAGGATAAGAGGTGATAGTAGATTTGTTTCTTCCGAACATCCTGGCAAGCTCACCCACACGTAAGCCACTCTCATATTTTTCTACTATCTCCTTCAGTTCGATGGTGTTCCTCACTTTCTTAGCCACAGAAAGTGAAGCCAAGGCTTCACTTTTAAGGAGGAGATGACACTGTGAGCACCCGCGGCTCGTGGATTAAAAAAAAAATGAAAAAATACAAAAAACAAGTTAAGCTTACAGAAAAATACCTTCAGTATCTGATGAGTCATCTAGATAGCCAGATACTAGCAGTGGCACAAATACAATGTTGTGTAATTACGCTAATATTCCAACTTGATATCAGAAACACGATAGATAACCTAGATGCACAATAAAGACGCCAAAATTAATAATAAAAAGCATATTATATGGAGAGGCAGAGGCAGTGTTTACATCAAGGCAAACACAGTTAGATCACGTCTATTTTAACAAAAAGCTCAAATTATTATAATCAAATAGAAGCGCTAAACAACAGGGGTTATACAGCGCTGCAGGTTATTGTAGGATGCAGGGAGAGTGAGTTGTAAGAGGGAGATGGACGATTAGTAGGGTATGGAGTGCAAGATGACGGTGGGTAGTGCAGGGGTGGAGGGTAGTAAGAGATCGAGGTAGAAGGGACTGAGGGAGGTGCTAGAGGTATAATCTTCAGAGTTTGTGTAGTAAGTCAGTTTCTGTCAAAAAGTCAACAAGAGAGTCAGGATTAAAGGAGGGTCCATCTGCAAGAAGGGAAGGTAAAGAAAGGGCCGCAGAGCGAAGACGTCGTTGGAGGTAAATTCTGCGTGCTCGTTGATAGAGTGGGCAGTCCAACAGGATATGTCGAACAGACACTGGAACCTGACAATGCTCACAGAGAGGGGCAGGGAGCCTCTCCATGAGATACCCGTGAGTAAGACGAGTGTGGCCGATGCGAAGACGGGAGAGAGTAGTCTCCCAACCTCGACATTGGTGACAAGAAGAAGGCCAGAAACCTTTTTTTTTTTTTTTTTTTTTACAAGTCGGCCGTCTCCCACCGAGGCAGGGTGACCCAAAAAGAAAGAAAATCCACAAAAAGAAAATGCTTTCATCATCAATCAACACTTTCACCACACTCATACATAATCACTGTCTTTGCAGAGGAGCTCAGGTACGACAGCTGAGAAAAGTCCCTCCCAGCTGTCACTATCTCAGACCCCTCCTTTAAAGTGCAGGCATTGTACTTCCCATTTCCAGGACTCAAGTCCAACTAAATCAATTAACTGGTTTCCCTTAATCCCTTCACAAAATGTTACCCTGCTCACACTCCAACAGATCGTCATGTCCCAAAAACCATTCGACTCCATTCACTCCTATCTAACACGCTCACACATACTTGCTGGAAGTCCAAGCCCCTCGCCCACAAAACCTCCTTTACCCCTTCCCTCCAACCTTTTCTAGGACGACCCCTACCCCGCCTTCCTTCCCCTACAGATTTATACGCTCTCCAAGTCATTCTACTTTGATCCATTCTCTCTAAATGACCAAACCACCTCAACAACCCCTCTTCAGCCCTCTGACAAATACTTTTAGTAACTCCACACCTTCTCCTAATTTCCACATTCCGAATTTTCTGCATAATATTTACACCACACATTGCCCTTAGACAGGACATCTCCACTGCCTCCAGCCTCCTCCTCGCTGCAGCATTTGCAACCCATGCTTCACACCCATATAAGAGTGTTGGTACCACTATACTTTCGTACATTCCCTTCTTTGCCTCCATGGATAACGTTTTTGTCTCCACAGATACCTCAATGCACCACTCACCTTTTTCCTTCATCAATTCTATGGTTAACCTCATCCTTCATAAACCCATCCGCTGACACATCAACTCCCAAATATCTGAAAACATTTACTTCTTCCATAATCCCTCTCTCAATGTGATATCCAATTTTCTTTATTTAAATCGTTTGATACCCTCATCACCTTACTCTTATCTATGTTCACTTTTAACTTTCTACCTTTACACACTCTCCCAAACTCATCCACTAACCTTTGCAACTTTTCTTTAGAATCTCCCATAAGCACAGTATCATCAGCAAAAAGTAACTGTGTCAACTCCCATTTTGCATTTAATTCTCCATAATTTAATCCCACCCCTCTCCCCAACACCCTAGCATTTACTTCTTTTACAACCCCATCTATAAATATATTAAGCAACCATGGTGACATTACACACCTCTATATGAAACTGGAAGGTCATGTACTGCTGACCGCGCAGCAGTGTCTGCCTGTTCATTGCCCTGTACGTCAACATGACCAGGGACCCAACAAAAAACAATATCTTTATGCTTGCTAAAGATACGGCGTAACCAAAGGTGGATACGAAGAACTAGGGGGTGAGGTGTATCAATTTTACGGATAGCCTGTAAAGCACTAAGGGAGTCTGAAACGACCACAAATGGTGACTCAGGCATAGATGCAATACGGATAAGTGCCTCAAGAATGGCATACAATTCAGCCGTAAATATGCTAGCCGAGGGTAATAGATGCCCTCGTACAACGCTGTCCGGAAACACTGCTGCGAATCCGACGCCGTCAGATGACTTTGAACCATCGGTGTATACTGCGATGGCATGGGAATGAGAATGGAAGTGGTCTAGAAAGAAAGAGCGAGAAGCCGCCGTAGGTAGTTGGGCTTCGCGCAAGGTAGAGGAATAGAACAGACACGGACAGCAGGAACTTCCCAAGGGGTAGGGGAAAGGGAGATGTCACATGAACATATAGAGGTGGGAGCTGAGGGGAAGACACGAGTGAATGTAGACAAGAGAAAAGGGACGAAGTAAGCAGGGCGACGAACAAATAAGAGCGCCTACTAACATCTGTAACAATCCTATACATGGAAGGATTGCGGAGGTCATGAGAGCGAACATAATAGCGAATGCAATGTGCATCTCGACGATCGGACAAGGATGGAATGTTCGCTTCTACATAGAGGCTCTCAACCGGGGAAGAACGAAAAGCACCAAGGCATAAGCGTAATCCCTGGTGATGGATGGGATTAAGGCTGGAAAGAGTGGCAGGAGAAGCTGCTGAATATATCTGGTCACCATAATCGAGTTTCGATAAAATTAGGGCCGAATGTAGGCGAAGGAGAGTTCTACGATCAGCCCCCCATGAAAGATGTGCGAGGGTTTTAAGGAGGTTCAGCCGGCTATGACAAGTCGCCTTCAGAGAGGTAATGTGAGGTTTCCAGGACAATCTGCGGTCAAACAGGAGGCCGAGAAACCTGACTGTATTACGTTCTGGGATACGTGAGCTGTATAGGTACAATGGATGATCAGAGACCACTGAACGTCTAGTAAACGTAATTTGATGAGTTTTGCCACTAGAAAATTTAAACCCGTGAGTGGTGGCCCAATCAGAAACCTGGTTGATGGCATGCTGGAGGAAACTGCAATGGGCGACACAGCACCTCCCGCTACAGTGGACCCTCGGTTAACAAAAGGTCCCGTTAACGAAAGTTTAAAAACGTTTTTTGAATCGGTTAGCAAAAAATTTCCCCGGAAAAAGGTTTTGACTTTCCCCTGCCCCGCGAAAGCGCAGGACCCCGGTAAAGCGTTGTTTACCATTGAGAAACTTTCCCCAGTGCGCTCTTTCAAAGATTCACAATATATTTGGTGTATTTTGGTGGTTTAGTGATTGTCACTGTAAAATAAGTCACCATGGGTCCAAAGAAGTTTCCCTAGGGCCCCCATGGGGGCATGGGGGGAGTGTAGCATTCATGCAGAAGGTGCATTCATGGGGGGAGTGGCATTCATGGGGATGAGCATTCATGCAGGGAGTGAGCTTTATGCAGGGGGACTTTCATGCAGGGGTTAGACATGAGGGATTTCTAGGAGGGCTTTATGGGGGGGAGCATTATGAAGGGGTGTTTCTGCGGGAGGACTTATGCAGGGTTTTAGCTTTCATGCGATTGCAATGCGGGTGAGTTTTCAGGGGGGGTGAGACATGCGGGGGGCATTCATGCAGGATGTAGCAGGCATGCAGGGGTGACGGCATGCAGGAGTGTAGCATTCATTTAAAAAAAAAGAAGGAATGAGGGGACTTGTTACCTGAACCTTTTTGGAGGTTTCCCCCTTTCCAACCATTCCCCTCCCCTTTCAGCAACCCAGCTTCAGATGCTTGCAACTCTTCAATAAAGGTAAAAATTTTTTTTTTTTTTTTTTTGAGTGATTATTTTTTTTGGAACAATTAATTTATTTCATTATTTCTTATGGGAAAAAGGTTTCAATAAAAAATTCAGATTAAAAAAAGCTCCCGGGGGGATTAATTTTTAACAGGGGCCCCTTATAGAAAATCATCCACATGGCGATGACCAAAAGGTGGGAGAACAGATGCCGATTATTTTAGCAAGCAGGAGGTTTGCTCAGAACACATCCCGGGGGCACCTTCACGGCAAATTGGGAAGTTCATTATAACCCGGGCCCCAAATTTTGTCAGTTAAGAAGGCCTAAAAAAAATGGTGGTTCCCGGGGGGCCAAAATGGGCCGGGGCCCAAGATATTAACTGTTGGCCCAAACCTTTCAAGGTGAAAAAATAGCAATAACCGAA
>WNWK01025025.1:0-28977 GCA_009830355.1 Cherax destructor
CCACGCCCGCGTCCTCTTGAGTCATCCCGGCGTCATCTACCTTCCTTTCATTTTCTGGGCAGCGGTATGACTGCTGATTCTTCCGTCTGTCACAGTCCATCGCCATGTGCCCCACCGACCCGCAGATCCGACACGTACACAGCTGTCCAGCATAGGTGACATACACCTGCGTGCTGAATTCATCCATGACAACGTATGAAGGTATTTGTCATCGTAAGGGCATCTTAAACTTAAACAACAATTCTGGGAACCCAGCATAGAGTTCCTGCATCCATCTTCCTATGGAGGCCTCATGTATGACTCCATACTGTCTGAAGGCATCCCAGATATCCTGTTCACCGGCCTCAAAAGGAACATTACGTAACCTTATCCATGAATAATATTGTGACACGTCCTTCAAACGCACTTCCAATCCGGGGTTTACCTCATACCATTGGTCTTGGAACCTTTCCACCACACGATCATAAACACTGGTCGTCAACAACTTCACAAAAAATTGTGTCGAACTGTTCAGGGAAATGCCCTATAGTTCCTCATTTTGTATCCAAAAGTGTCACGAATAATAGCTGGTAATAGTACTTCTGCATTGCTTAGGTATATCGCTCCCTTTATCACTTCAATGCAGATGGTATTCACCCGGCATTTACTGCGCTCCGCCATTTTGTGGAAAATCACAAGTTCCACAAATGACCACCATGGACCAGCTCAGAAGCACCCTCTCTCTATGAGAGCTGAGCAGGGAATGAATGGCAAGTAGGTGTCTGCCTATGTGGCAGCACAGGTGTAAACCCAGGCACTCTGCTTACCATCCTTCCAGGGTAGCATAGTGGTTCCATCTGGACGCTTTTGACTTCTGTCGGACCTCCATACTTGGGGTTCCCGTTGAGCTGGGCAATGAGTTGTGGCGAGACTTCTTTTTATGATGTTGTTGACCTCCTCATATCTAGCATACTTCTGATGTATGACACATGAGACCATGAAGTCCGAATTGACAAGCCGACGCCCTGCCCCAAATACACCTATGTTCAGTGAGTATGGGGGCGGCTAGGAGAAGAGCAACAGAAATCCGAATGGCCTGTGGGTCGAGTCAGATGTCCACTGAGGACTTGTCAACGACTAAAATGAAATCTCCTGAATGTGGTGCCTTCACCGCTAGGAAACGAGCTTTGTCCTTTCCTGAAGAGTTGTTGAGTATTGTGTTGGCAATTTTTTCCATGATCGGTTTGTCCCAGTGGGACTGTTTGTGCTCTTTGGGCAGAGTTGGTCTGCTGGAGGAGTCTTCAAGGGTGTCCCACAGCATGGCTGCTTCAATGAACCTGGGGTCTAGAGCTCCTACCGCACCTCTCAAGCATTCACTGTTGGTCTAGGAAACAGGAAAAAGATAGTAGAAGCTGTGGTAGTCGATGATTTGCTTAAGTCAGTGCAGATCCAGGGATTAAGAGATATAGTTGCAGCACTGAAGACAGCCAAGGTAAAGTTAGCCTGTCCTGACATACAGACAGACACAATTAGTCCAATTGATTTAATCATTGGAAGTGATTACTATCACTGTTTTGTGGAAAATATAGTAAGTAAACATGATGTTCACTTGCTGAAAACAGCAGGAGGCCATATGATATGTGGTTCAATTCCCTCTCAAAGCAGGAAAGAAGCTGATATTTATTCAGTGGAAAATGTACTAGTTACAAGAATAACTGCTGATCATGTACCACAGCAAAAATTATCATTACTGGAAGAAATGAATGACCCAGTTGATAAGTTGTGGGATTTAGAAGCGATACGTATTGATGTAAATAAACCAAGCCCACAGAAGTCTGAGACTTATAACCAATATTTGGACACTGTCAAATATGAAGATGGACAGTACTGGGTTAGGTTACCATGGAAATTAAATCCACCACATCTACCTAGCAATTATCACATAGCTTTCAGACAAATGAAAGCACAAATACATGAGCTCAGGAAGAATCCAGAGCTGCTGACTGTCTATGATAATATCATACAAAAACAGTTAGACAATAAATTTATTGAGGAAATAGTCGAAGATAAGTTAAAGACAGATGTTCATTATCTACCTCACCATGGAGTCAGAAAGGATTCTGAAACCACTCCACTACGTGTTGTATACAATTGCAGTGCACGTGCAAATAAAGATGTAGCAAGCCTTAATGACTGTCTAATGACCGGACCCTTACTAACTGAGAAGCTTGGAGACGTGCTTATAAAATTTCGTACAAATCCATATGCCTACACGGCTGATATTTCCAAAGTTTTCTTAAGAGTAGGACTACAGGAAATAGATAGAGATTATACTCGATTCTTGTGGCCAGAAAACCTACATGATCCTCAAATTCCTGTGAACACTTATCGTTTCAAATCAGTATTATTTGGTGCAACATCCTCTCCATTCTTACTAGAAGCTACTCTTAATACACATTTGAAGAAATCTGAAAGTCCCTTCAAAGAAATCTTAAAGAAAAGTTTCTATGTGGATAATCTTCAAGGTACTGTGAATAACGAGGAGGATTTGAAATCCTTATACAGAGACGCTAACAAGGAGATGAAAGAAGCAAATATGCCTCTAAGGATGTGGAATACTAATTCAAATCAATTAAGGGAACTTATCAAAGAAGATTTCCCTGAAGCTGAAATTCCAGAATGCAACAACATGCTTGGACTTAATTGGAATACACAGGAAGACACTTTGAGTCTCAAAAAGATAAACAATAAATCAAGCAGTACACTCATTAAACGTAGTTTACTGTCAGAGGTATCACAATGTTTTGATCCTCTAGGACTCGTCTCACCAATTACCATAAAGGATAAAATGCTTGTACAAGATGCTTGAAAGCTTAAAATAAGTTGGGATGAGAACTTGCCTCAAGAAATGAGTCAAGAATGGGATGAAATATCCAAGTAGTTTAAACAACTTCATCAAATTAAATTTCCCAGACAAATAGGTCAAGAGGGAAACAAGTACACATTACATGTGTTCTGTGATGCGTCAACCAGAGGTTATGGCGCTGTAGCTTACATGAGTAATGCTGACGGAAGTACTTTAATTACTTCAAAGGCCAGGGTTGCACCTTTGAAGGTCAGAACAGTACCACAATTGGAACTGACAGCACTCTATGTAGGTACAAAATTAGCTGTCTATCTCAACAAAGTACTTGATCATCTCACTATTGAAAAAACTGTGATCTGGAGTGACAATGAAGCAGTTCTCCAGTGGTTAAGAAATAATAAGAGTAAGTTGGTCTATGTACAGAATAGAGTAGCAGAAATAAGAGAGATGCAGAAAGACTATGTCTTTCTCCACGTCTTTACACAAGAGAATCCAGCTGACATGTTGTCACGTGGTGTCCGACTCAAGGAATTTGTGAATAATAAATTATGGCTCCACGGACCTAACTGGCTCTCTAGTGAAAATAACTGGCCACAGCAAAAAGCTCACATTATGCCAGAAGAAACAGTCTGCTTGAACACAGCAGAAATAGTCTGTTTAAATATAGCAGACAGAAAAGAAATAGTCATTGATGGATCTAAATACTCATCTTTGGGTAAACTCTTAAGAGTTACAGCTCTTGTCTTTAAATTCATTAAAGGGATAAAACCTAATTATGAATTACTTGAACCCATTAAATACTGGATAAAGCTAATGCAGAAAGATGTTTTCTCTACAGAGTATAAATTGCTGGAAACTCAGGATAAATCCCCAAAGAAACCTGATATGATTAATTCTTTAGGACTTTATCTCGACTCAGAAAAGATTATAAGATGTCGAGGAAGAATTCATAATTCTTCACTACCTAAGGAAACAATACATCCAATATTGATCCCCACGAATCATTGGCTAACAAGACTGATTATTCAGAATGCCCACAGTAACGTGTTACATGGTGGGGTAGCTGACACTCTTTGTTACATACGACAATCCTACTGGATACCACAAGGTCGACAAAGTGTGAAGAAACAAATAAGAGACTGTATTACTTGTCGTCATTATGATATGCGAGTATGTCAGTATCCAGGTCCACCTCCATATCCTTCTGAAAGAGTATGTCATGTCACTCCATTTGAGGTGACAGGTGTAGATTACACTGGACCAATAATTTTAACTAAAACAGTTGACAAAGTTCCTATCAAGGTGTACATCTGTTTGTTCACCTGTGCTACGACTAGAAGTAGCCACAGATATGTCTGCTGAAACCTTTATTAAATTATTTAGAAGGTTTGCAGCCAGAAGGGCATGTCCCAGGCTGATGATATTAGACAATGCAACAAATTTTGTTGCTGGTGCTGCTTATATAAGCAAGATCTTTGAGCAGCCAGAAGTACAACAGATGCTGAATTAACGTAATTGTCGTTGGAGATTCATTCCTCCTAAATCCCCATGGCACGGTGGATTTTACGAAAGAATGATAGGCATTATAAAAAGTTGTTTAAGGAAGACTCTTCATCGTCAGAGAATCAACTTGGAAGAATTTCGTACAGTCGTAACTGAAATAGAAAATAGAGTCAACAACAGACCTTTAACGTATGTTACTGATGATCTGGACAATTTAGAAGTGTTAAGTCCATCTCATTTACTACATAGCAGAAGGCTCGAACCTGTTCCTCCCATGAATGATAAAGAAATCATAGAGGATCCTACTCATTTCGAACCTGAGCAACTCAGACGTAAATTCAAACACCTTAATAAAGTGATTGAACGCTGGGAGAAAATTTGGCGAGAAGACTATCTCACCTCATTGAGAGAACACTTGTATGGAGCTGGTGTTCTAGAAAATTATAAGTTATTAAGACCTGGTGACATAGCGATTATTAACAATGATGGTCCAAGGTCCCAATGGCCTCTTGGAAAAATTGTGACCATATATCCTGATTCAAATGAAATCATCAGGACAGTTGATGTTTTGAGCACAGGTGTAGTGAATAAGCGGACAATAGATAAATTAGTGCCGTTAGAATTACACAGTGTTGAAAACAAAATTAAAATTAGTGATTCTCCAGAAACCACACAGACTACAGCTGTTCAGAAAAGACAAGCAGCAGTGATAGCGAGTGAGAAAATCAAATTAATGTTAAGTGATGAATAGTTCACCTTCAGTGAACCTCCGCTGCCCCCCAGTGTGGAGAAAATTCTCCAAGAGAGGGGGGGTATCAGCCCTTTAAGCCCCCTTCAGCTCTTTCAAGGGCCCAGCCCTTAGAAAGGGACGGATGGTGTCTTGCTAGCTGGTCAACAGTTTAATTAGTAACACATGTTGTACCCTAAACGACACTGAAGCACATATACCAAGCCTCTTGAGGTTAGCAATAGTGTATATGAGTGATAGACAATAGAGAAAATGACTCTCTTTGCTGTAGTAGGAAAGTTAAATAAAACTCCTGTTTCACTCTACACTTGAAGAACAATCATGTGATCTCAGTGATTGAAATATTTAAAGAATACAAGCATTTGAATTGCAAATTGTTGCAGCATTTAGCAAGTGGGGAATTGTGCTTATGTCAGCGAAACAGGACAAGCTGGGGCAGGAGCGGAGAAGCGCGTTCAGATTGACTTAAGAAACGGAAGAGAGAGGAACTGTTACGGCGCGGGCATTGACCTAACAAAGGGACATTTATAGTGCGCCTCTGACCTCTTATCAATCTCCACTAATGCCGGGAAATCGGATAATAACTCTGTTCCAGCGCGTTTTAGTGATAAGTAATCATAAAATAGTGGTACATTACAGAGAAGTGTGTGCAGCTTCTTATTACTGCTAATAGATAAGTATTGAAGAACGTAGAGAGACAATCGCGAGTGTAACACCATCAGATTAGGAAGGTGACTCATCAGCGATGTTCTACAATCAAGTCAGCATTTCCCGCCGTATGGTGGAACCAACACCATTTCTCATGTTACAACGAGCAAGGTAAGTTTTGATGTTTCTTGTTATGCAGGGGACTGCGCTGTTCTTGTGTCACAGGGGCATCAAAATTTATCTATTGACTGCAGTTATGCGTGGACCTTTGAGTCCAACCCAGTGAGTATCAGTTCAGTCTTCCTACTGACTGAATATTTGGGTATACGCTCCTCTGGGGCAATATATGATGATTTACATTTACTCACTTATCCCAAACAGCTCCGTGGTGGTAGAACACTGGATCGCATCGGAGGATCTGTCTGAAAGCAGCTGCAGATAGATGATCCAGCACAAAGATAAGTACAGTGTTACCTTGTTACTGTACAGTTGATGTTCTACCAATGTTAAAAATACCACAAGCCATGCACGAGGACAGAAATGCAGGTAAAGCTACCTGCATTGCCTTGCGCACCCCTATATCTCCCAGTCGCACTGGGAGAGTTGCCTGATCCCATTGCTGATCTTCCAGTGACAGATTCAGTGCCTTCTTAAAGATAGATCTCGGGAGAAAGTCATATTCACTAAGTGTTGGGTTGTCGAAAGAGGGTGCGCACCTCAGGAAGTAAGTGAGTCTTGGCAGAGTAAGACAACTTGTTAGGAGATACAGGGCATCATGGGCATCAAGATCACTTATTCTCTCCTCCATTCTCTTCAGGTCATTCAGTTCATTCTTGAGAACTGTGTTGATGGCCTGATGACCCAGTGGTGCTCCCAAGAGGATGTTCTTGGACGGGGTGGTAGGAGAGCCTTCAGGAAGGATTTTCACTCAGCTGTGATTATTACCTGGTTGGATGTGATAATTTCATACTTGTCTTCACCAGTTGTAGGTCCTCTAGCAGGGACTCTTCAGTACCTGCCAGAGTGCCATCATCCAGGTACGAGATGTTGAGCTCAATGCGCAAGCTGGAAGTTAGTTCTCTTACTGCCAAGTAGAAGAGAAATGGAACGAGTGGGTCACCCTGCTGAACACCCTCTGATGAGGGAATTCATGTTCGAAAAACAAAAGAATTGAGGGTTTGCTGTACAAAGTGGAAATGAAGGAAAAAATACTGGGGAACTGATCTCGAACAGCCGGCAAGACCACATCTCTTTTCACCATATTAAAGGGATTTCTAAAGTCTAGTTCGACTACGGCCTTGTCTTCTGGTAAGTCTCTGATGTAGGTCCTTGCTGCATGAGCTGCCGCTTCACTGCCTTGAGAGACCCCATAACCCAGTTGGTGTGCCTGGAATAAACTGACGGCTTCTACGCGAATGTTTCTTACTGCTGCTTTGGCAACGAGACGGCGAAGAGTGTTACCAACAGCAATGGGTCTGATACCTCCATCCTTCTTCGTCAAAGCGCATAGTGAGGCTCGGAATATATATATATATATATATATATATATATATATATATATATATATATATATATATATATATATATATATATATATATATATATATATATATCGTGCCGAATTGGTAAAATTGGTCAATTATCAAGAACTCATTTAAAATTAAGTCCTTTTTAAAATTTTCTCTTATACATATAGGGTTATATTTTTTTTGCATTTATGATAATGTAAAAATTAATAATTTTGTACCAAAAAAATTAGAAAACTTTTATTTTATTATTAACACATCGGCCGTTTCCCACCAAGGCAGGGTAGCCCGAAAAAGAAAAACTTTCATCATTCACTCCATCACTGTCTTGCCAGAGGCGTACTTACACTACAGTTATAAAACTGCAACATTAACACCCCTCCTTCAGAGTGCCGGCACTGTACTTCCCATCTCCAGGACTCAAGCCCGGCCTGTTGGTTTCCCTGAATCTCTTCATAAATGTTACCTTGCTCACACTCCAAGTCCTAAAAACAATTTGTCTTCATTCGCTCCTAACACGCTCACACATTATTGCTGTAAGTCCAAGCCCCTTGCACACAAAACCTCCTTTACCCCCTCCCTCCAACCTTTCCTAGGCCTATCTCTACCCTGTCTTCCCTCCACTACAGATTTATACACTCTCGAAGTTATTCTATTTTGTTCCAACCTCTCTACATGTCCAAACCTCCTTAACAACCCCTCCTCAGCCCTCTGGATAATATTTTTGGAAATCCCGCACCTCCTAATTTCCAATTTCGAATTCTCTGCATTATATTCACACTCCACATTGAACTCAGACCTCGACATTTCCACTGCCTCCAGCCTTCTCCTTGTTGCAACATTCACCACCTATGCTTCACACCTATATAAGAGCATTGTATAATAATACTCTCACACATTCCCCTCTTTGCTTCCATTGATAAAGTTCTTTGTCTCAACAAACTCCTCAGTGCACCACTCACATTTTTCCCATCGTCACTTCAATGATTCACCTCATCTTTCATAGACCCATCTGCTGACACATCCACTCCTAAATATCTAAATACATTCACCTCCTCCATACTCTCTCCCTCCAATCTGATATCCAATCTTTCATCACCTAATCTTTTTGTTATCTTCATTACCTTACTCTTTCCTATATTCACTTTTAATTTCCTTCTTTTACATACCCTACCAAACTCATCCACCAACCTCTGCAACTTCTCTTCAGAATCAGCAAAAAGCAACTGTGACAACTCCCACTTTGTGTTAGATTCTTTATCGTTTAACCCCACACCTCTTACCAAGACCCGAGCATTCACTTCTCTTACAACCCCATCTATAAATATATTGAACAACCACGGTGACATCACACATCCCTGTCTAAGGCCTACTTTTACTGGGAAAAAATCTCCCTCTCTCCTACATACTCTAACCTGAGCCTCACTATCCAATAAAAACTCTTCACTGCTTTCAGTAACCTGCCTCCTATTCCATACACCTGCTAAACTATCCTCATAAAAACTCTTTACAGCATTTAGTAACTTACTACCTATTCCATACACTTGCAACATTTGCCACATTGCTCTCCTATCCACTCTATCATATGTTTTTTCTAAATCCATAAATGCAATGAAAACTTCCCTACCTTTATCTAAATAATGTTCACATATATGATTCAATGTAAACACTTGATCTACACATCCCCTACCCACTCTAAAACCTCCTTGCTCATCTGCAATTCTTCTCTCTGTCTTACCTCTAATTCCTTCAATAATAACCCTACCGTACACTTTACCTGGTATACTCAGTAAACTTATTCCATTATAATTTTTACAATCTCTTTTGTCCCCCTTCCCTTTATATAAAGGAAATATACATGCTCTCTGCAAATCCCTAGGTACCTTCCCCTCTTTCATACATTGATTAAACAAAAATACCAACCACTCCAGCACTATATCCCCCCTGCTTTTAACATTTCTGTCATGATCCCGTCAGTTCCAGCTGCTTTACCCCCTTTCATTCTACGTAATGCCTCACTCACATCCCCCACACTCACATCCTGCTCTTCTTCACTCCTAAACGATGTTGTACCTCCCTGGCCAGTGCATGAAATTACCACCTCCCTTTATTCATCGACATTAAAAGTTCCTCAAAATATTCCCGCCATTTACCCAATACCTCCAGCTCCCCATCTACTAACTCCGCTACTCTATTTTTAACTGACAAATCCATTCGTTACCTAGGCTTTCTTAACTTGTTTATCTCACTCCCAAAAAAATTCTTATTTTCAGCAAAATTTCTTTACAGAGCCTCTCCCACTCTATCATCTGCTCTCCTTTTGCACTCTCTTCACCTTTCTTTTACTCTCCATATACTCTGCTTTTCTATTAACACTTTTGTTTTGTAAAAACCTTTCATAAGCTACCTTTTTCTCTTTTATCACACCCTTTACTTCTTCATTCCACCACTCACTCCTCTTTCCTCCTGCACCCACCCTCCTATAGCCACAAACTTCTGCCCCACATTCTAATACTGCATTTTTAAAACTATCCCAACTCTCTTCAACCCCCCCACTACTCCTACTTGCACTAGCCCACCTTTCTGCCAATAGTTGCTTATATCTCACCCTAACTTCCTCCTCCCTTAGTTTATACACTTTTACCTCTCTCTTACTTGCTGTTGCCATTTTCCTTTTGTCCCATCGACCTTTTTACTCTAACTGTAGCTACAACTAAATAATGATCCGATATATATGTTGCCCCTCTATAAAGATGTACATCCTGAAGCCTACCCATCAACCTTTTATCCACCCATACATAATTTAACAAACTACTTTCATTATGTGCTATATCATACCTTGTATACTTATTTATCCTCTTTTTCATAAAATATGTATTACTTATTGCCAAACCTCCTTCTACACATAGCTCAATTAAAGGCTCCCCATTTTCATTTACCCCTGGCACCGCAAATTTACCTACTACTCCCTTCACTATATTTTTACCCACTTTAGCATTGAGATCCCAATAAACAAGTACTCTCTCACTTGGTTCAAAACTCCCCACGCACTCACTCAACATTTCCCAAAATCTCTCTCTCTCCTCTACACTTCTCTCCTCTCCAGATGCATAAACACTTACTATAACCCACTTTTCACATCCAACCCTTATTTTACTCCACATAATCCTTGCATTTATACATTTATATTCCCTCTTTTTCTGCCATAACTTATCCTTCAACATTATTGCCACTTCTTTAGCTCTAACTCTATTTGAAACCCCTGACCTATTCACATTTATTTCTCCCCATTGAAACTCTCCTACCCCCTTTATCTCTGTTTCACTTAAAGCCAGGACATCCAGCTTCTTTTCATTCATAACATCTACAATCATCTTTTTCTTGTCATTCGCACAACATCCACGCACATTCAAGCATCCCACTTTGACGGTTTTTTTTTTTTTTTTTTTTTATTAAGTTATACAGAAAAAAGGGTTACTAGCCCATTGTTCCAGGCATTTTAGTTGACTTTTACAACACGCATGGCTTACGGAGGAAAGATTCTTATTCCACTTCCCCATGGATATGAAAGGAAAAGCAATAAGAATAAGAACTATTAAGGTAAAATCAAAGAAAGGAGGAGGTGTTGATTCACCGGGAATTCTCCCGGCCCGGGTCCTTACCAGATGGCGACCCTGCTCCAGCTCCCTGGCGTGGGAGTGTCAGAGACCTATGTCTCCCATGGGAGGGGATACCCCTCATCGGCGGGACCAACTGGCCCCAGGCCTAGCCACATTCCCCACCAGCACAAGGCATGGAGGTAGATAAATGTTAGGCCCCTCTGGTCTGCCACCTTCCTTAACAGGAAGGGCAGGCTTGTGAGCTGCAGTTGGTAGCAAGCTCCAGCCTTGGCACCTACCCTGGCCTAAAAGGGCTGGGCATGGTGATCGACCAAATCAAAGAAAACTCAGATGAGTGTGTATACATAAACGTGTATACGCATGTGTAGTGTGACATATATATATATATATATATATATATATATATATATATATATATATATATATATATATATATAATATATATATATATATATATATATATATATATATATATATATATATATATATATATATATATATATATATATATATATATATATGTATATGTATTTATACCAAAACTATAATTTTTAATGTTGCATTTATTATATACAGTTAAAATAAATGACATTTGCAGTTTTTAATTAATGACTTTTATGAATGCTTCATCAGATTGTGCGAGGATGAAGGTTGCAGAAGTTGTTCTTAGTGTGGGCTGGTGTGTGTGGGTGTTCCTGACACTCTGCTCAGAGGCACAAAATACGAGGTCAGTTGTCGGATTTGTGACTCAGTGCCTTCCAGGAAGCGGTTATAACAACACCACATCTACGGCTTTCTTGGAATTTCAATGTGCAGTTAACTGTAAACAAAACGGCGCCGTCTACTTTACCTTTAATGGTAAGATAACAAAAAAAATGCAAAAGAAAAACTATAATGAGACATAGGCTTAGAGCTTAAGTATTTTGACAAGCTTGTGAGCAAAGCCTAAGCTTGTTGTTTAACATGTGGGTGCAGTAGTGAGTTGTATAGCTTGTGGTTTAACATGTGGTTGCCCTATTTATTTGATATCTCTTTAACAGGTTAAAACCACTTCGTTAAGTGGATGAATTAATATATAAACTGCTCGTAAAATTGGTATCTTAAACTGCAGTAGAACGAAATAATTATTTCCTGTAGTAATTCAAGACCACGAATATGCTCGCGTAAGATGTGGCATACACAGGTTCGAAGTACCTAACGCTTGTATCATGGTGGTGTTATCACAAGGGTAACTAATAAACCAATATATTCAATAAGATTGGAACAATTAAGACATTCACATCCTAAAACAATTACACTAACAAACTCTGTCCTTGAAGACGAACTGAAGAGGCAAAGTTTGTCTCAGACGAATATCTTATAATGCAACAGAACACTAAGCCGTTCATAAGGTGTATTTTTAAGTTATTAGCAGTAAAGTGTTAAAACCAATCACATGAGGAACTCATGAATCACATGATGCACTCATGAATCACATGAGGCACTCATGAATCACATGAGGCACTCATGAATCACATGAGGCACTCATGAATCACATGAGGCACTCATGAATCACATGAGGCACTCATGAATCACATGAGACACTCATGAATCACATGAGTCACTCATAAATCACATGAGGCACTCATGAATCACATGAGGCACTCATGAACAAAATGAGACACTCATGAATCACATGAGGCACTCATCAACCACATGAGGCACTCATTAATCACATGAGGCACTCATGAATCACATGAGGCACTCATGAATCACATGAGGCACTCATGAATCACATGAGGCACTCATAAATCACATGAGGCACTCATGAATCACATGAGGCATTCATGAATCACATGAGGCACTCATGAATTACATGAGGCACTCATGAATCAAATGAGACACTCATGAATCACATGATGCACTCATGATTCATAAAGTACTCATGAATCACATGAGGCACTCATGAATCATATGAGGCACTCATGAATCATATGAGGCACTCATGAATCATATGAGGCACTCATGAATCATATGAGGCACTCATGAATCATATGAGGCACTCATGAATCATATGAGGCACTCATGAATCATATGAGGCACTCATGAATCATATGAGGCACTCATGAATCATATGAGGCACTCATGAATCATATGAGGCACTCATGAATCATCGCATTAAAAGCAGCATTACATTTTTCTCAGTTGCTTCAATAAAAAAAACGTCTTATTGAGACCCATTCAGGACAAAATCAATGCAAACTATTCTCTAGATAAGACTTAGCAGCGTTTAAGAAATGCATTAGTATGTAAATAAAAAATTAGGTAAGTAGAGAAGCAATTAGGTATCCCCAAGGAAGACTTAGGTATCCCCAAGGAAGACTTAGGTATCCCCAAGGAAGACTTAGGTATCCCCAAGGAAGACTTCTATTTAGTTGCCAGAAGTTTTTCTTCCTCCAACATTTCATTTTTATTTCACTTTTAAATGAAGAGGACCTAACCTGAAGGCGAAACAGTGAAAACTTTATTCCCGATATAAAACTAAGTCTTCTGAATGTCTTCAAAATTTAATAGCTGATGCATCTTATAAGGAGGGGTGTTTATGTTGTAGGTTATAACTGTAGAGTAAGCTCGGCAAGACAGTCATGGAGTGAATGATGATGAAAGTTTTTTTCTTTTTCGGGCCACCCTACCTTGGTGGGAGACGGCCGATGTGTTAATAAAAAATAAATAGCATCTTTTGGCAATGATACTATACTTAGTTTCGAATGTGTGTTGGCAAATTTGTCAAAATAGCAGAGCGGATCCCTTGAGATTTACAGTAATGGTGTTGCTTCTGGATTCAGGACTCGCGTTGTGTGTCGACTCCATAAGTACCAATTTAATAATTTTGTTGAATATATAATGACACTGATTTACATTCAATAACTAAATAATGCCTCAACGTCTGATGAATTCTATAAGAAGACGAATACAATAATACCTTATTTAGTACATTGAATACTTTGCTCGCACAAAAATAAGCTTATTGAAAACTATCTTGTGTGTGTAATAAGCATCAGTCATTAAATATTAAAGCCATTCACAAGAGGTGGATATGAATATATGTAACTTTATATAATATATATTGAGAATTATATTATCGTCTCTTTGGGTATCATCAAAGGTAAACTTTAAGTGATTGACTGAAATTTTCTTTAATTATTTTTCCTCCAATTTTTCATGACATGAAAATGCCTCATCCTATAGGTTTCAAATTTTCATCTCTGATGTAGGGTAAGAAGGGCGAATTTTTAGGGACAATTGACGTATGTAGGAACCCAGTGAGCAAAGTTGTACAACCAATTCTCACCGTTCTGAACCTCTAATAAATTCGGAATCCTCTGCTTCTTTAGTTCAAAAAGTAAAAAAAAAAAGTGTCTCCTAACTAGACTATGGCGGTTTTATGTGCAAAGTAGCGTGGAAATTATTTTCCGTTAATTTATTTTTAATTATATCAATTTAATTTTTTTGTAGATAATGATGCTTGAACATCTAGTACAACACTATGGAGATGATGCAGTTACAATCTAAAAATCTCTACTAGCGATTAGCGAGTCTCCATAAAGATAATATCTAATCATTCTTCCTGGTCAACACTAACTAGGCAGTCTATTAAACCAGTGTTCGTTCCCAGGTTCAGCGAACAAGTGTACCACATTCGGGAGCAGCCAAGTTAACACCACCACCTCCGTCACTTACATCAGTTCTCCCCAGCCCACCATGCTGGAGGAAGTGGCCCATGGAAAAAATACTTACGCTACTGTTCAATGGAGCTGGTAAATGTTAACTTCAGTTTTATTTTTTACTATCAATGTACATATGAGGTAACAATGTAATGTATATTGTATCTTGGGTAATTGTTGGTAAACATTTCGGCATTGTAATATATCCCTTAAATATTTACTACCATAATAGTCTTAAATATATGTATTCGTATGAAAATATATATGTATATAAGAAAAAAAATGTGAAAGAATGACACTGCCGGGGAGCCAATTTGGAAGGACCCGGGCCAGGATCCATACCGGCAAATTATCTAGAATAGAAAGAAGGAAAACAAGAATATTTATACGTCTGTTACAAAGTCTCGTGATCTCTAGGGATAAACAATTATCTAGTGGCAACAAATTGGCATTAATAAAAAAATATATTAAAACAGATCCCACCATAGTGCTAGACCCCCTTGTAAACTTATGAAAGCGCTAAACTGGTAGCCAAAACACTGGACCATAAACCCAAGGTTTGATCTTAAGGAAGATTAAGTAAACGCAATTATAAAAAAAATAAACATATATTTTAACATCTAGTATTTACATCATAAAACCGCCTTACTCTTATCTCAATTTACATTACAAACACTGTAGTTTACACACCCGTAAACCCTTAGTTAGTAACTAAGTAGTACACTAAAAAAATTAAACATATCTTATGTCCAGAACGGGCTAGCATTACCTGGAGTATACCTGGAGAGAGTTTCGGGGGTCAACGCCCCAGAGATTCTGCAAGCCTGCAGAATAAGATACTGGTCACGGACCGGGCCGCGGGGGCGTTGACCCCTGGAATTCTCTCCAGGTAGACTCCAGGTAGACATACATTACCTACGAATTGGAGAGTGCCAGAAAATAACACACATACTGCTACCTACCTCTGACATGGCCGCCATCTTCCAGTGCTCTACTCAGTTGTAGTGACACGTCACTGTACGAAAAGCGTCAACAAAATGCCGAGATGATTTATATATTTGATATAACAAATCTATAAATACATTTAGGACAATACTATTCACCACCAGACCACAGGCTTCACCCTCACCACCAGACCACAGGTTTCACCCTCACCACCAGACCACAGGCTTGACCCTCACCACCAGACCACAGGTTTCACCCTCACCACCAGACCACAGGTTTCACCCTCACCACCAGACCATAGGTTTCACCCTCACCACCAGACCACAGGTTTCAACCTCACCACCAGACAACAGGTTTCACCCTCACCACCAGACCACAGGTTTCACCCTCATCACCAGAACAGAGGGTTCACCCTCACCACCAGACCACAGGCTTCACCCTCACCACCAGACCACAGGCTTCACCCTCACCACCAGACCACAGGCTTCACCCTCACCACCAGACCACAGGCTTCACCCTCACCACCAGACCACAGGCTTCACCCTCACCACCAGACCACAGGTTTCACCATCACCACCAGACCACAGGCTTCACCCTCACCACTAGACCACAGGCTTCACCCTCACCACCAGAACACAGGTTTCACCCTCACCACCAGACCATAGGCTTCACCCTCACCACCAGACCACAGGCTTCACCCTCACCACCAGACCACAGGCTTCAACCTCACCACCAGACCACAGGTTTCACCATCACCACCAGACCACAGGCTTCACCCTCACCACCAGACCACAGACCTCACCCTCACCACCAGACCACAGGTTTCACCCTCACCACCAGACCATAGGCTTCACCCTCACCACCAGACCACAGGTTTCACCCTCACCACCAGACCACAGGTTTCACCCTCACCACCAGACCACAGGCTTCACCCTCACCACCAGACCACAGGTTTCACCATCACCACCAGACCACAGGCTTCACCCTCACCACCAGACCACAGACCTCACCCTCACCACCAGACCACAGGTTTCACCCTCACCACCAGACCATAGGCTTCACCCTCACCACCAGACCACAGGTTTCACCCTCACCACCAGACCACAGGTTTCACCCTCACCACCAGACCACAGGCTTCACCCTCACCACCAGACCACAGGTTTCACCATCACCACCAGACCACAGGCTTCACCCTCACCACCAGACCACAGGTTTCACCCTCATCACCAGAACACAGGGTTCACCCTCACCACCAGACCACAGGCTTCACCCTCACCACCAGACCACAGGCTTCACCCTCACCACCAGACCACAGGCTTCACCCTCACCACCAGACCACGGTTTCACCCTCACCACCAGACCATAGGCTTCACCTACCAGACACAGGTTTCACCCTCACCACCAGACCATAGGCTTCACCCTCAACCAGACCACAGGCTTCACCCTCACCACCAGGCCACAGGTTTCACCCTCACCACCAGACCACAGGTTTCACCCTCACCACCAGACCACAGGTTTCACCCTCACCACCAGACCATAGGTTTCACCCTCACCACCAGACCACAGGTTTCACCCTCACCACCAGACCACAGGTTTCAACCTCACCACCAGACCACAGGTTTCACCCTCACCACCAGACCATAGGCTTCACCCTCACCACTAGACCATAGGCTTCACCCTCACCACCAGACCACAGGCTTCACCCTCACCACCAGACCACAGGTTTCACCCTCACCACCAGACCATAGGCTTCACCCTCACAACCAGACCACAGGCTTCACCCTCACCACCAGGAAACAGGTTTCACCCTCACCACCAGACCACAGGTTTCACCCTCACCAATACACCACAGGTTTCACCCTCACCACCAGACCATAGGTTTCACCCTCACCAACAGACCACAGGTTTCAACCTCACCACCAGACCACAGGTTTCACCCTCACCACCAGACCATAGGCTTCACCCTCACCACTAGACCACAGGCTTCACCCTCACCACCAGACCACAGGCTTCACCCTCACCACCAGACCACAGGCTTCACCCTCACCACCAGACCACAGGCTTCACCCTCACCACCAGACCACAGGCTTCACCCTCACCACTAGACCACAGGTTTCACCCTCACCACCAGACCACAGGTTTCAACCTCACCACCAGACCACAGGTTTCACCCTCACCACCAGACCACAGGTTTCACCCTCATCACCAGACCACAGGTTTCACCCTCACCACCAGACCACAGGTTTCAACCTCACCACCAGACCACAGGTTTCACCCTCACCACCAGACCACAGGCTTCACCCTCACCACCAGACCACAGGCTTCACCCTCACCACCAGACCACAGGCTTCACCCTCACCACCAGACCACAGGTTCACCTCACCACCAGACCACAGGTTCACCCTCACCACCAGACCACAGGCTTCACCCTCACCACCAGACCACAGGCTTCACCCTCACCACCAGACCACAGGTTCACCCTCACCACCAGACCACAGGTTTCACCTCACCACCAGACCATAGGCTTCACCCTCACAACCAGACCACAGGCTTCACCCTCACCACCAGGAAACAGGTTTCACCCTCACCACCAGACCACAGGTTTCACCCTCACCACCACACCACAGGTTTCACCCTCACCACCAGACCAAGGTTTCACCCTCACCACAGACCACAGGTTTCAACCTCACCACCAGACCACAGGTTTCACCCTCACCACCAGACCAAGGCTTCACCCTCACCACTAGACCAAGGCTTCACCTCACCACCAGACCACAGGCTTCAACCTCACCACCAGACCACAGGTTTCCCCTCACCACCAGACCAAGGCTTCACCCTCACAACCAACCACAGGCTTCACCCTCACCACCAGGAAACAGGTTCACCCTCACCACCAGACCACAGGTCACCACAACCCGGCTTCACCCTCACCACCAGACCACAGGCTTCACCCTCACCACCAGACCACAGGCTTCACCCTCACCACCAGACCACAGGTTTCACCCTCACCACCAGACCATAGGCTTCACCCTCACACCAGACCACAGGCTTCACACTCACCACCAGGAAACAGGTTTCACCCTCACCACCAGACCACAGGTTTCACCCTCACCACCACACCACAGGTTTCACCCTCACCACCAGACCATAGGTTTCACCCTCACCAACAGACCACAGGTTTCAACCTCACCACCAGACCACAGGTTTCACCCTCACCACCAGACCATAGGCTTCACCCTCACCACTAGACCACAGGCTTCACCCTCACCACCAGACCACAGGTTTCACCCTCATCACCAGACCACAGGTTTCACCCTCACCACCAGACCACAGGTTTCAACCTCACCACCAGACCACAGGTTTCACCCTCACCACCAGACCACAGGTTCACCTCACCACCAACCACAGTTTCACCCTCACCATAGACCACAGGTTTCACCCTCACCACCAGACCACAGGCTTCACCTCACCACCAGACCACAGGTTTCACCTCACCACCAGACCACAGGCTTCACCCTCACCACAGACCACAGGCTTCACCTCACCACCAGACACAGGTTTCACCCTCACCACCAGACCATGGCTTCACCCTCACCACCAGACCACAGGCTTCACCCTCACCACCAAGGTTCAACCTCACCACCAGACCACGGTTTCACCTCACCACCAAACCACGGCTTCACCTCACCACCAGACCAAGCCTATCCCTCACCACCAGACCACAGGTTCACCACCACCGACCAAGGTTCACCCTCACCACCAGACCACAGGCTTCACCCTCACCACCAGACCACAGGTTCACCCTCACCACCAGACCACAGGTCACCCTCACCACCAGACCACAGGTTTCACCCTCACCACCAGACCACAGGCTTCACCCTCACCACCAGACCACAGGCTTCACCCTCACCACCAGACCACAGGTTTCACCCTCACCACCAGACCACAGGTTTCACCCTCACCACCAGACCACAGGTTTCACCCTCACCACCAGACCACAGGTTTCACCCTCACCACCAGACCACAGGTCACACCCTCACCACCAGAACACGGGTCTCACCTCACCACCAGAACACAGGTCACACCTCACCACCAGAACACAGGTCTCACCCTCACCACCAGAACACAGGTCTCACCCTCACCACCAGAACACAGGTCACACCCTAACCACCAGAACACAGGTCTCACCCTCACTGTTAAGTCTAATTTTGGCTGCTTACTTTGGGCAGTGAATGGTGCGTAGGTGCAGAGATACGGCCGATGACTAGACTCAGTTTATTAATGGCAAGGTGTAGGAAACCGGGGACAGAGTGCGGGGGACCGGGAGCCAGTTGGGTAGAACCTGGTTCAGTGAGGTAGGCCGTAGAAGTGAAAGAAGCATGGCTAAAGCCCGACCTTGATAGGCCATAGGGGCAGCACCATAGTGCCCGCAGTTGAAACAGCCTGGGAGGCTGTTTACATCCGCCGGCCACCTACCGCGTGTCGTCTCGAAACAATACTGGCGGGTACCCTAAGAATAAATTTTACGTTTTACATGGTGTTGTCCACCCTGACTCCATTATTTACTAACTATACAATGTGTGCATTAATCCCCATTTCTGCAAGCAAACAATTAGCGTGCTACGAGGAGTCGGACAAGCGAGGTATGTCAAAAAATTGAATTCACTTGCAG
This sequence comes from Cherax destructor, assembly GCA_009830355.1. Lineage (NCBI taxonomy): Eukaryota > Metazoa > Arthropoda > Malacostraca > Decapoda > Parastacidae > Cherax > Cherax destructor. Next base: position 20,212 of record WNWK01025025.1, read on the forward strand.
CAAGGTAAGGTGGCAAAACAATTAATAAAATCAGTCTTCAATGGAATAAAATCAGTCACAAAAATTTACTGTATCAAAAGTACTGAATTTCACACAAAAAGGCAATAGTAAAATGCCAAAATGATAAAAATCAATAATAATGGGGGCAAAAAGTTACAGGTGGCAAAATAGTATACACTGACACAAGAAAAAAAAATTGTTAAGTAAATTCTGGTGAAAAGTATGGAATTTCACAGGTAATTATTGCAATAATGGCAAAAAGCAGGTTCCGAAAATTCAATAACGGGGACTAAAATCACCAATGACAAGGCATAAACATTAACAGAATCAAAACACAGGAGAAAAAAAAAAATTAAATTGAGACACTGGAGAAAATGTAGGTGTCTAGTCACAAGTTGTTGAATTCAAGCAGAATAAAACTGACACTGGCAAGTATTAAAATAACACTTTGAACACACTAACACATCAGAACGTGCAAGGTTGTCAACAATTTGTGGCTAGCTTGCAGATGCACAATCAAAATAATAGCAGACAGATGTAACTTGAATTAAAAAGAATATATATACATATATATATATGGGTGCCCAAAAAAACTTTGAGCAGGAACAAATTAATAATTAGGTGAGAGGCTATGTGCAAAATAATGCACTAGGAAAATAAAATGCAAATAAAAAAATGAGCTGGCAAAGTGCAACAATGTTGGAATAATTCACTGAAAGTCTGGGCTTCAGTGATACTGTACTGGGCAGGGCAATTAAATAATGTCACAAATTTTAGGGAAAAGCCAGACAAGTCACTGTTTACTTAACTTTGATTGTAGATGGGAGGTAGAAGCAAGTAGGCAGATACTGAAACTCCTGGTGTGTACTGGTGGCTGGATGCGGCGGGACACACACTATAAACACTTGTAGGCTTTATGGGGTCTCCAGTGGCGTGGAAAGATTGTGCAAGGCTTGGGAAGAACGGGAAAGGGCGTAGAACTCTGCGGAAATGAGGGTTTTTATAAAAAAAACAGAAACTCGCCAGCTGAGAGAGCGGCGTTTTGTTTACACTGGGAACGCGTCTGAGAGCGTTGCTGACCGTGGCTTAGGAAGCGCAGACACACGGGGAAATTACTACAGAAAAAGGGCTTTTTCAGAATGCCAGAATTACTTCAAGGGACTGCAACAATGACAAGATGTTACTTAAGGTTTCACTGGGGGAAAAAGTTGAGATACGGGAAAATAAAAAATTAAACCACTGCTGAAGCTGGAGGAAGGGTGAAGATTAAAGGACGCAGGAACGGGTGCTGGTAACACTAGGCTTGGCTTGGGACAACCACGATGGGTTCCCACGGTCAAGCCAGGGCTGGCTTTTAAGAACTCGGAGAAAACAACACACAGGCGACGAGCTGGGTAAGTGAGCGTAAAAACCCCAGCAAGGAGTGGAGAGCGGTGGTTGTGGTGGGAGATAGGCAGGCAGCGGCGCCCTGAGGTAGTCACTGTGGACGCACCACCACCACACCCCAAAACGACCTCACCTCGCGTCTCTTGTAGCTGAGGAAAGGGCGTCGAGACGCGCTGGATGAAGGGTGTAGGGAATACTGGAGAGTTGTAGAATAGGAGATGAACACACGGACTGCCAGGCTGGGAGCGGGAGATGACGCCCTATGTCGCGATTTTGTGGAAAAATCGTGGACGATGCCTGACTCAGGCACCCAGGAGACGCTGGGCTACGGATGATGCGAGAAGCCAGCAGATGACCTGGATATGACTGGCTTGGTCGGATGATCGACTGGGGGTGGGTCCCCACCTACACTCTGCCGTGAACCACTGCTGTCACCACTGTTAAGTCTAACTTCTTGGCTGCTTACTTTGGGCAGTAGAATGGTAGCGTAGGTGCAGAGATACGGCCGATGACTAGACTCAGTTTTTTGGCAAGGTGGGGGAATACACGGGGACAGAGGGAGGGGACCGGAGCCAGTTGGGTAGAACCGGTTCAGTGAGGTAGGCCGTAGGAGAGAGAAGCATGGCTGACCAGCCCGACCTTGATAGGCCTATAGAGGGCAGCACCAATGGCGCAGTTTGAAACAGCCCCTGGGTGGCTGTTTACATCACCACCAGAAACATGTCACACCCTCATCACCAGAACACAGGTCTCACCCCACCACCAGAACACAGGTCACACCTCACCACCAGAACACAGGTCACACCCTCACCACCAGAACACAGGTCTCACCCTCACCACCAGAACACAGGTCTCACCCTCACCACCAGAACACAGGTCACACCTCACCACCAGAACACAGGTCTCCCCTCACCACCAGAACACAGGTCTCACCTCACCACCAGAACCGGTCACCCCACCACCAGAACAGAGGTCTCCCTCACTCCAGAACACAGGTCTCACCCCACCACCAGAACACAGGTCACACCCCACCACCAGAACACGGGTCTCACCCTCACCACCAGAACACAGGTCACACCCTCACCACCAGAACACAGGTCACACCCTCACCACCAGAACACAGGTCTCACCACCACCAGAACACAGGTCACACCTCACCACCAGAACACGGGTCTCACCCCCACCACCAGAACACAGGTGACACCCTCACCGCCAGAACACAGGTCACACCCTCACCACCAGAACACAGGTCTCCCCCTCACCACCAGAACACAGGTCTCACCCTCACCACCAGAACACAGGTCACACCCTCACCACCAGAACACAGGTCTCACCCCCACCACCAGAACAAGGGCACACCCTCACCACCAGAACACATTGGATACAGCTAACTGTATCCAATCTTGTGCTGCTAGTCAAATAAAAAGGGAAACCACCCCAAAGTCCTGAGAAAAAGGAATAAACATCAAAGACAGGAAAGTGCACCATTAAATGAGGGCAAACTTGCGTTACTTGCCTTGGTGCACTCTTAAAACACAGAACACAAACCCAACACAACTACTAATCACCACAATATGAGTACTGCTAATCCACAGACATGTGAAACTTGTCTGACGTAAAGGTGATGAAATTGTAAGTCAATCGAGCTCACAATCATGACTTATAATCATACTCTTAAAAAACCATAAGACATATAGTTAGTCAAGCTCCAACCATTGATGCAATTTACCCCTTACACCATATGACTTGGGTATGCTAATGAACAGTATTTCCTTTCTAGTACATTAAATTTTTACTTAGCCCACATAAGAGTTCCTCGCTTACATCACTAAAAAAAGGGCAGAAATTGGAAAAATTTTATTATTTTTAAGTACAGCACTATTGTCCAGTAACATAAATAGCCGCTTATATTAGATCCTTCAGAGAAAAGTTGCAAGAGATCAGACATAAACACTAAACATTGACAGGTTTCCTCCATTAACATTATAAAAGAAATGACAAGTGCAAATATTAAGTACTGTATTGAAAATGATACCACAGTATTAATCCTGTGCTCCACAGCAGTCTTAGTAAACAAAAAATTGGGTGAATAGACACAAACATATTTGGTGGGACTGCAGCCAAAAAAAAAACCCCTGTAGTCGTTAATGACCCCCAGAATGTGGGCCCCCAAGGCCTTCACCAACACTCATTCCTGGGATCCCTTGATTCACCCCTCTAAAAGTCCATTCACTATTCATGACGCAAAATAAGGAGAGGGATCCCCCCAGAACCAAAATCCCCAAAAGGGCAAATTACCTTTAAACTATAACCGTTAAAAAATCTGGTGCAACAGTCCATAGGATACCGACAAAAATTCAAGTGAGGCATACCAACCGAACCTAAAATAAGTTAAAAACATTCCTAGATTTGAAAAACTGTCGTGACTACCACCTAATACACATACAAAAGAAATATGATATTCCCCCTCACCAGCTCAACTCTCTTATCTCTTCTGGTGGTCAGAGAGACCCATCTACTCGCCCAGTGTAAAACAAGAGCAATGATATTCACACCTTTTATGTACGTGATTTATTCACAGGATAATGCATCAACAACCACATTCTATGTACCCTTTACATAAAGAATCACCAAGTTCGTTGGAGGTGCAAGTCCACCAGTGAGCCTTGGGTTGTGGATACTGGTGCCATACACTGAACACTGGTGCCATACACTGAACACTGGTGCCATATACTGAACATTGGTGCCATACACTGAACACTGGGCCATATACGGACTTGGTCCAACCCAACACTGGTGCTATACACTGAACACTGGTGCCAAACTGAACACTGGTGCCACACACTGAACACTGGTGCCACACACTGAACACTGGTGCCACACACTGAACACTGGTCCAAAACCTGACCACTGGTGCCATATACTGAACATTGGTGCCATTTGAACACTGGTGTCATACATACACTGAACACTGGTGCCATACGCTGAACACAGGTGCCATACATACACTGAACACTGGTGCCATCCCTGAACACTGGTGCCACACACTGAACACTGGCCCCTACACTGAACACTGGCCCCACACACGAACACTGGTGCCATACACGACCACTGGTGCCTACACTGAACATTGGGCCATACATTGAACACGGTGTCATACATACCGAACACTGGTGCCATACATACCGAACACAGGTCCCAAAAATACACTGAACACTGGTGCCATACATCCCTGAACACTGGTGCCATCATACGCTGAACACTGGTACTATACATACGCTGAACACTGGTGCCATACATGCACTGAACACTGGTGCCACATACGCTGAACACTGGTGCCATACATACGCTGAGATGGTGCTATACATGCACGAACACTGGTGTTCCGCTGAACACTGGGCATACATACTGCACTGGTCCAAACATACGCTGAGCACTGGTGCATACATACGCTGAGCACTGGTGCCAAAAACCTGAACACTGGTGCTATACATACACTGAACACGGTGCCATACATACACTGAACACTGGTGCCATACATACGCTGCCCCTGGTGCCATACATACGCTGAGCACTGGTGCCATACATGCTGAGCATGGTCCCAAAAATACACTGAACACTGGTGCTATCATACACGAACACAGGTGCCATACATACCGAACACTGGTGCCACACATACGCTGAGCACGGTGTACATACACAACCCCTGATGCCATACATACGCTGAGCACTGGCCCCAAAATACGCTGAGCACTGGTGCCATACACCTGCCGGTCCATACATACACTGAACACTGGTGCCACATACGCTGAGCACTGGTGCCATACATACACTGAACACTGGTGCCATGCCGCTGGCATTGGTGCCAAATACCAAAGCTGGTGCCATACATGTATTGAACGCTAAAAAAGGCCCCATAAACACTGAACACTGGTGACACAAGCTGAACATGGTCCAACATGCACTGAACACTGGTGCCAAAAAAGGAACACGGTGCCCAAAACGCGAGCACTGGTGCTTACATGCACTGAACACTGGTGCCATACATACGCTGAACACTGGTGCTACATCCCTGAACACGGGCCATACATACGCTGAGCACGGTCCAACATAGCTGAAACTGGTGCCATACATCCCTGAACACTGGTGCCATAATACACTGAACACTGGTGCCACACATACGCGAGCACTGGTGCCATACATCCCTGAACACTGGTGCTATCCCGAAACTGGTGCCATACATGCTGAGCACTGGTGCCATACATACGCTGAGCACTGGTGCCATACATAACGAACACAGGTGTCAATGTCAGGCCCTTCCCGAACAAAATTTTGGGGGGAAAAATTAATAAATAATAGTAAACCGAAGGATATTTATAATAAGAGGTTTTTTCTGATTTTAATATAAAATTAAATAAAAAAAAAAAAAAATATATATCCGTTGTGGTTCAGGTCTGTTGGTGAGACAGGAGGTAATAAGGAGAGGGGGAGAATAGATGATGGTTTCTCTCTGTGGGGGATGTCTTCAGTAGATGGTGAATTCCGGGACCACGAGGTTGAAATACCCACTGTAGGATCCAAAGGTAGAGGAGATCTTCTGCCCCCCTAAAACCCCAAGTTGAAACTAGAGAGGAGTTGTTGGGGGTTCCCCCCTTTAAATATAGGGAAAAATTGCTCGTGTCATGCGTCTGTCCCGGAACCAGTCCAGGGAGAGCTGATAATAAAGAAAAATTCTGGTTACCATAAGTCTTAAAAATTTAAGATAGAAAAGGTGTTTCGATGACCAAGTCACTACTGGTAACCAAAGAAAAAAAAATAATCAAACAAAGAAATACTCCTGGTAGAGCGCCTTTTTGTTCGGGAAAGGAAGGTGAAGTGACTTTCCACTTCCCAACCGACACCAGGTAAGGTCATATACCGGAGTAGAAAGTAAAAACCCCCCGACAACCGGGAACAAGAGTTTGCTCCAGCCCGCTAGATGGAATTGTGGCTGTAACTCGTTAATAATGCTCCCGGCTGACTGAACAACCGTTCCCTTTTTACAACTACTTTTCCCCCCACATACATAATGAAAAGGTGCCATACATACACTGAACACGTTGCAATACATACACTGGGCACTGGTGCTATACATACTGAACACTGGTGCCATACATACGCTGAGCACTGGTGCCATACATACGCTGAAACTGGGCCATACATAAATGAACCTGGTGCTTACATACACTGAACACAGGTGCCATGCATACACTGAACACTGGTGCCCATACGCTGAGCACTGGTGCCAAAAAACTGAACAGGTGCCATGCATACGCTGAGCACTGGTGCCATAAAGCTGAACACGGTGCCACATAATAAACACTGGTGCCAAATACGCTGCACTGGTGCCATACATACGTTGAACACGGGTACACGAACCGTTATACACGACCATGTTATACATCGCTGAAACTTGTGCCATACACTGAACACTGGTGCCATACACGAACACTGTCCTACATACCGAACATTGGTGTCATAAACACTAAGACTGGTGCCATACATACATTGAACGCTGGGTCATATACACTGAACATTGGTGTCATACAACACTGAAGACTGGGATACATATTTGAACACTGGGCAACAAACTGAACACGGGTTCTACATACACTGAACACTGGTGCTTCAACACTGAACACTGGTGCTATATATACACGAAAAGATGCCAAAATACACTGAAGACTGGGTTATCAAAACTGCATGGTGTCATACATACACTGAACACTGGTGTCATACATCGAACACTGGTGTCATGCATACACTGAAACCCGGGGCCATACACACTGAACCTGTGTAAAATACATGAAATGATGTCATATACTGAAATGGTATTATATAAAACTAAAACTATGGACCAAATACCGGACCTGGTCCATGTAACAATGAACACTAGCTCTATATATGCACTGTACACTGGTACCTATGTACAGTGAACACTGGTGATATAGAGGCTTTGTTAACTGGTGCCTTCATGCACTAAGTATTAAGGCTATTAATGCAAGATACAGAAGAATTATGTCATATATGCAATGGTAAAAAAACACTGTACCTTATATGCAGTGGGTCAGACGATCTGTACCAAAATGCACTGGGTACTGACGATCTGTACCTTATGCACTGGATCTTTTATATGCACAGTGTACTGAAGATCTGTAGATATATGCACTGGGCAATGAAGATCTGTACCATAATACTGGGTACAAAATCTGTACCATATATGCACTGGAACTTATATAGCACCGAATGTATATGAGAAATGAAGGTACTGAAGGACTGAAATACTTTACCATATATGCTCTGGGTACCTATGGTATTTTGTTCAATATACTAGACTGCTGGTGTATGTATACTGGGAACTATAGGTCAGTCATACATTTTCGGTAGTGAAGGACTGTCCCTAAACACGAAGCACTGAGACTGTCATTTTTCACTGAGACTGTCATGTGTGCACTGAGACTGTCATGTGTCACTGAGACTGTCATGTGTGCACTGAGACTGTCATGTGGCCCGAGACTGTCATGTGTGCACTGGGACAAACTTGGATGTCTTATAGAGGAAACTGTACAAATTTTTCCCACGTGCCAGATCAACCAGGCTGTGATGGATATGAGGGGGTGCAGGCCTGGAGTATACCAGCAACAGCCTGGTGGCCAGGCAAGCACCTGGCGAGCCTGACTCTGGCCGGGGTCGCCAGGTGCTTGCCGGGAGTAGAAAATCTCTCGAAATCGTCAAAAACATATCAAGGGGGTATACACTGATCCAAAATGCACTTGGTATGGGAGCCGTATATGCATACTTGACAATATATTCAATATATGGTCACTTTTACAACTGAACTAACTCTGCTTTATCTTTTTGGACAGGGCTTTTAAGGGGCTGGCAATAGATGGTGACCAAAGTATTAATGCATGTACGCAAGTAATACCAAAATTCAGCTGCCTGGTGGATTTGGGCTTAAACCAGACTCGTACAATCTACCCGGTTCGGATCCTCCCACGTTACGACTACCTTTTTACAGGTTCCACGACATGGGTTTGTGCAGTCTCTCTAGATATTTTAAATTTTTAGAACCCCCTTTGAATTAACCTTCATTAGATAGGTGAACACTACACATATATCTAAATCAATTTAAGGCAACCATCAAACGGGGGAAAAATACAATGGTTGTCAGGTTTTTCTTCATCCAAGAAATCTTTGTCTCGTAGCTCGATCGTTTCCCACCAGTTCCCCACTGAGGTCCGGGGTTCGAATCTCCCCCGGTACGGCTGGAAAACATTAGTGACGTGTTTCCACAAGACACCTGCTGTCCCTGTTCACCCATCAGCAAAATGGGTACCT
>WNWK01025026.1:0-28974 GCA_009830355.1 Cherax destructor
AAAGACAGACAACCTTTCCACAACCAGCTCTATGCAGGAATTCCAATGAGAAACTGCGAGTGGTATCCACGTCACCTTTGTCATTGTTAAACTTACATTTTAATTGGCTGAACCTAGTCGTTGATTTGATGATGAGGGGAGCCTATGTGGGTGTGTTTAACATGCTCTGAATAAAGATTACATACTCTTTGCATGCAACAGTCCTTGACTATCCAAGAGTTCAACCCTACCTTTGAACACTTACCTGGGAAATCAAATGTAGTTGTAGATGCTTTATTGTGACATATTAGTATAGTAACTGCAAATCCTCCCTTTAGTGCTGAGGATGTAAAGAATGCTCAAAAAACAGATCCCATGTGGTCTGATGTGATTCGATTCCTGCTCCAGGAAGATCTTATTCTTACTGTGAAGCCACCAGCACCCACCAGTGACTTTGTCATGAACCAAGAATTACTGTATCGAGCAGCCAAGCTGGGTACTCCCAGTAGAAGGGAATACCAGTTAGTAATTCCACAGTCACTAGTGAATGTAGCCTTACAGCTAGTTCACGATGTACCAGGTGTTGCGCACCTTGTTATGGATTGTTCTGTAAAACAAGCCAGATTGAAATACTTTTGGCCTCGTATGGCAACTGATATTACTGAGTATGTTAAGAAATATAGTGTCTACATGCAACATAAAGGCAATGTTAATGGTTGTGGAAACTTTTCGGGTCACTCGAGTTCCACAGGGTAAGTGAGCCGATAGGAACCTTAAACATACCGTGGATTGGCCCTTGGAGTTTATAAACCCACACACCCAACAAAACATACACACATTCGAGCTAACGAAGGTAACTATTATGTACATTTTAATTGATAGATTTATTCACCTAGGAACACCTAGGCAAGTTTGTACAGTTAGAAACTAATAGTAGGATTATTAAGGCAACGTTAGATATTAATAATGTAGTTTTAGCACCTTAATATAGGTAGTTACAAGCGAAAATAGACGAATCTTGGGATATATTAGCTAACGAGAACTGGCACCCCACACTTGAATCTAGACAGCGTGGGACTCACAATACTTGACCCACGTTCTTACCAGACAAGACATCACCCGGAGAAGACGTGAAGTAACCAAGCAGCATCCCCCACGTGACCCAACATCTGTCCTGGGGCCCCGGAGGAGATCCCGAAGTACCGTGGATATCTCTATCCATCCAGACCCATTACAGTAAGACTAGGCTTTCTTTCTCTCAGTATCTGGCCAGTTTTCTGGGGGAAACGTTAGTGAGTTATCTGTGGGTCTTAAGCAGACGGATGCCTTTGTATTGGTATGTACCAGCGTCGTCTCTTAAGTTCAAGTCTGGAAGCTAGTGTTACTTACTGCATATATTGCTTAAGGGATATCCTAGGAACCAGGGAACTCTGAGGTGCAGGCAGGACACTAATTACCCCATCTTTTGCAGACAAAGTTTCTCCACTGCACATGGTGTTAGGAGGGGGTTATAGATAAGGAAGACAAGGACACACATAGCCACTTTTTTTCAAGTAAGTAAACCCCCTTCCAGTATTGTGTAGGCAGTGTGGGATCCCCCTTACTGCAATTAGATAGAAATTTGTACCATAGCCACTTGTAAGTCTGAGAGAAGTGTCTCAGAGTGTAGGTGTCAACAGTGCTTGCTCTAAGTGGAGCTAACAAGGAGGAAGTCCCAAAACAAGTTTCTATATTGGTCCTTCGAACCGGATGTGGGCTAGCTAGTTTAGCAGACACATTAGTCTTAATTAGCTAGGCCACAGTTAATGTACCAGTCATTTTCGAAGCTAGGTTAAGTTATCACACCTAGGCCCAAAGACTTACTCAGGCTAATCAGAAGTTTATTATTTACAGTAATGTACAGGCAGGCCAAGTAGGCTAGTTAAACTTGTGAGTTATTTATTTACAGTGATTACAAGTAAGCCAGGTAGGGAACTTGTATATTTAATTACTTACAGTGAATTGCAGGCAGCTACAGTTAGGCTAGGCTTCTGCAATAATTATAACAGTTATAACAGCTAGGTCAGATTTAACCTAGCTATCATTTACCTTGCAAGCTAGATTCAGGCTAGTTGCACACTAATTTCAACAGTTATAAAGTTAGACTAGGAGTTACCTTCCTCAACTAACTACAATAATTATACAAGCTAGGCTCAGTTAAGCCAAAGCTAATTACACAACATTATTCATTTACTGTTTATAAGTGAATTACTGAATGTATTTTGTGTTAATCAAGTGAATTTAATTTGCAAAGACTACATATTTTACTGTGTGAATTTTATTGTATTTGATTCATTTAATTTGTGATTTGCTAGCTTAAGTCCTGTAATTACTTACTGAGGTGTACAGGGAATTGCTAGGTTAAGCTTTCGTAACAACAATATACATTTAGTTGGGTTTGAGGGCTAACAGTGTACATTTAATTGAGTCAAGTCAATATATGTAAAGAAAGTCATCAAGCTTGTTAAGGAGCTTTGGGAATCACTTATTCTCACCCAATACCGTATTGTGCTGTGGGGTGGGCTAATTAAAGTATAAATTGGTGACAAACTCTTAACTGAACCACAACAATGATGGAGGAGAATCAGAAAGTATCTGTCCAGCTCTAATCCAGCTAAAGCGATCTTTGAACGCTCACAAGGGATGCATAACCAAGGCATGTAGGGAGTGCCGAGATATCAGACTAACTGACGATGTGGACTGTCAAGATCTAGGAAAGTGCTTAGAGCTTTTAGAAAGAAAGCTAGGAGCCTTGGAGACAGCCTATCTACGTTATGAGGCTGAAGCCTATGCATCAGGCGAGTCTGAGGAAATGGTTGAAGTAGTTCAGGAGGAATACGACGAGCACGCGGCTGAATGTAAAGCGGAGATGAGGCTCTGCAAAAAGTTAGCGAAAACATTGAAAGCTGATATAGCAGGGGCAACAAATAATAGTACAGAGCACACACGCCAGCACAGTCCCTCTAGAGTGTTACCCAGATTGCCTACATTGAATCTACCAATGTTCGACGGAACCTTGACAGAGTATATTACTTTCTGGGATCAGTTTAAATCCCAGATAGATGACAGGGATGATTTGTCAGATGCCACCAAACTACAGTACTTACGTTCACAGCTCAAGGGTAAAGCCCTGGACTTAGTCCGGCATTATCAAAACACTGATATTAATTATCAACATGCCAAGGATCATCTGAAGGATGCGTTTGGCAACACAGAGGATATAAAAACTGCTATATTTTATTGATTGACTGATCTAAAGGTTTGCCGTCATGACCTTCAGAGCGTAGAGAAGTTCCGCATCGAAGTCATGAGTTTGACAAATAGTCTCAAAGATTTACATGATTGGGGTGGATCGGAATGGATGGTCAGTCGCTTGATTCAGAGAAAGTTAGCTAACACTATAGTGCACGAGTTACACATAATATACCAAACGAGCTGGTTTACAATACAACAAATTATTGAGGGGTTGGGAGAGCTCATTTCTCGCTTGAGTGTAGGGGAAGAATTGCCCAACAAGGTGAAATCATTTGACCGCTCCGGAAACTCGGGAGATCAATTTGAAGCTCATAACACTAACGTTGGGGTGTACTATGGCAAAGAAGTGTCTAAGACAAGGACCTTTAAGCAGACCCTCAGAGACACTCGTACCAGAATATGCATGTTCTGCGAAAGAGAACATACTAGCATGAGTTGCTCTCGGTATGCAACACTGAGCAGTAGGCGGCAGAGACTAAAGGAGTTGCAGCTATGCTTAAGGTGTTGTGGGAGACATGAGACAGAAGATTGCCAGTCACATCTTTCAGAGTGCTATAATTGCCGGAAAGGTAAGCACCATACTGCACTATGTCACAACAATTTAAGGGAACCCCAGGCTAGTAGGGATGTTTCTCCAGTAGAGATAGAAAGCGAGTCCGAGCCTGAAGTGATAGCCAGCGTGATTAGTGTGGGCAAAGTCTCTAATCTGAGTGAGAAGCACAGAGCTGCTGCCCTACCTACAGTCATGGCAGGGGTTGTGAACGGGAACAGATCCGAAACAACCTGATTATTCTTTGACTCGGGGGCACAAGTGTCCATGATAACAGAGAAGTTGGTGGCTAAGTTAAAGTTAAAGGCCACTGACAAAGTTAATGCGACATTGGGAGGTGCTATAAGTCAGGGCCCACCCAAGTCTTATGATGTTGTGGATGTCACTGTTAAATTGGGTGGACATCGCAGAAATATTACAGCTTTGGTAGTAAATACGTTACCTGGGGCTATTACGACCAGAGGTTTTGCAGCAGCAACCAAGCGATTGAAAGACCTTGGTATGAAGCTAGCAGACCAGGACATTACCACTGACACAGTCAGAAATGTAGGTATCCTGGTGGGAGTTTACTATCTAGATGACTTCCTGTCTACACGACAGACTGTTAAGGAAGGAATTTGTTTATACAGATCCCCAGTAGGATATATCATCAGTGGCAGAATTCCTCATGAGTTCCCTGCAACGTCAGAGAGGGGGAAAGCTGACACTACGATAGCTGGGGGAGTAGTGATAATGAATGTTATTGTACATGATGAACCACCAGGTAAGCCAAACCAAGTAGGAAGTGACGAACACTTAGCCACCTTGGGGAGACGCTTTTATGGGGTACCTAAAGAGGGAGATAGATTGTCATTAAACCAAGGGAACCTCGTATCAGTGGGAAGAAGGGCTACCAGGGTATATGGGCCACTGGGTGGGAAAGTACGAAGCTGCTCAGACAAGGCTACACATGTAAAAGATATTAAAGTTAAAGGGAAGGGTGTTAAGACCACCAGAACCAACAAGTTTGCACCCCCTGGGGGCCACACGGTGGAAACTGGACAATCGGAGTTAAACCAGAGTCTGCTCAACGAGAGTGGCCGGACAGCACTCGTGTCCAGGGCCCGCCGTAAGGACTTGCGGAAGGTGAACTTGATGTAGACTTATCGTCTACCTTCGTCGGCGGGAGGATGTGGAAACTTTTCGGGTCACTCGAGTTCCACAGGGTAAGTGAGCCGTTAGGAGCCTTAAACATACCGTGGATCAGCCCTCGGAGTTTATAAACCCACACACCCAACAAAACATACACACATTCGAGCTAACGAAGGTAACTATTATGTACATTTTAATTGATAGATTTATTCACCTAGGAACACCTAGGCAAGTTTGTACAGTTATAAACTAATAGTAGGATTATTAAGGCAACGTTAGATATTAATAATGTAGTTTTAGCACCTTAATATAGGTAGTTACAAGCCCAAATAGACGAATCTTGGGATATATTAGCTAACAAGAACTGGCAGCCCACACTTGAATCTAGACAGTGTGGGACTCACAATACTTGACCCACGTTCTTACCAGACAAGACATCACCCGGAGAAGACGTGCTGTAACCAAGCAGCATCCCCCACGTGACCCAACATCTGTCCTGGGGCCCCGGAGGAGATCCTGAAGTACCGTGGATATCTCTATCCATCCAGACCCATTACAGTAAGACTAGGCTTTCTTTCTCTCAGTATCTGGCCAGTTTTCTGGGGGAAACATTAGTGAGTTATCTGTGGGTCTTAAGCAGACGGACGCCTTTGTATTGGTATGTACCAGCGTCGTCTCTTAAGTTCAAGTCTGGAAGCTAGTGTTACTTACTGCATATATTGATTAAGGGATATCCTAGGAACCAGGGAACTCTGAGGTGCAGGCAGGACACTAATTACCCCATCTTTTGCAGACAAAGTTTCTCCACTGCACATGGTGTTAGGAGGGGGTTATAGATAAGGAAGACATGGACACACATAGCCACTTTTTTTCAAGTAAGTAAACCCCCTTCCAGTATTGTGTAGGCAGTGTGGGATCCCCCTTACTGCAATTAGCTAGAAATTTGTACCATAGCCACTTGTAAGTCTGAGAGAAGTGTCTCAGAGTGTCGGTGTCAACAGTGCTTGCTCTAAGTGCAGCTTACAAGGAGGCAGTCCCAAAACAAGTTTCTACAATGGTCTTAATTCAATCCAGGTGTATTCAACTACTAGCAAACCCTGGGAAAGAGTTGTGCTAAATCTGTTAACTAATTTCCAATGTTCCCTCCAGGGCAACAAAAATCTGTGTGTTATGGTCGATCATTTCACCAGATATGGTGAGTTAGTTCCTGTTGCAGATAAGACTGCCGAGACAGTAGCTAATGCATTTAAAGAATGTATGATCTGCAGGCATACAACTCCTAAGTCCCTAGTACCAGATAATGGAGGTGAATTCTGTAATGAGATTCTCGAAAATATGTGTACCTTGTACAAGATCTCTAAATCAATAATTGTTCCTCACCATCCTGCCAGTAATGGTTTAGTGGAAAGAACTAATAAGAAAGTACCTGATGTCTTTAGAGCCACTATCAATCCCAATAGTGCAACCTGGGATGAAGTTATACCTGATGTTCAGTGTGAAATAAATTTTGCTTACAATGCTTCTATAGGTGGCACTCCACATTATGCATTGTACTGTGTTGATAAGCATTTGCCTTATGAGATGTTATATTCTAATCTGAAACAAATTACAATCCTGATGATTTCATAGCAACTTGTACCAGCTTAGCTCAAAGTGTTTTTAGAAGAATCCGAGACACACTTCATAAATCGACAGGAGAATTTACAAGAGTCACTAACACTGATCAAAACCGAACAAAATTAAAATAGGTTTGAGAGTTATGCTGACTAACTTTAACAAAATGTCTGCAATGCCTAAGCTTGATCAAAAGTTTGTTGGTCCTTATCGAGTAGCTCAACATATCAATAGCAATAAGTATAAGGTTATAGAAATCAGTACTGGTCAGTATAAAGAATCACATTTAGATCATATGAAGTTAGTATGCGATGAGGACGAGGTCCCTGATAACCAGACAAATGAGAGACTCTGACAATCCTCCTGATGCTGTACCCTTTACCTCTAATAATCAGTCAGATGATCAACCTGAATGTCGTTATTCCCTATGTACACGACAAGTATTGAGAAATCCTCAAGTATCATTTGTAAATACCAATTTAGATCTTCCTGAACCACAAATTGAGTTACCCATTGCAACAGAGTTTGATCCTCCCAGAGATGATAACTATTCTGAATAAGTAAATCTCACCCTAGCAGAGTTGGGGTTAAATGTTAATAACCTGTATAGATGAATAATATAGTTTACATTGTATTTCAACTGTCTACTACAATATCAACTTAGTATTATTCACGTTCTCTCCGAATTCTGAGATTTAACAGTACTAGATTTGAGTGCACCAAGTCTGCCTTTTCTGTTAAACACATCCTTCTTTGTCAATATATTTCCTCAGAATCCATAGATCACATGAATTGTATATCCCACTGTTGATTTTATCTATTCCTATGAATTGTGATATATCATACTTGTAATGCATTACATTAATTTCCATCCTGATAATATCCTTATGTATAGTTATAATGTTCAACTGTTGTGTATAGAATCAGCCCAGCGCCGTATGCCTGTCGCCTCTAGTTTCTATTAGCTGTATGTCAGGATGCCATATGTAACATGGCCGAGCTGTTAGTAGTAGTTCAGTATAACCATTACTGAGTCACAGCCTCCCACATGATCACTGACCATTAGGTGACTAATGCTGACCTAGCATGACACCTTTGAATCCATGCCCTCCAGGCACTGCCCTCAGCTCAGTTCAAGACAAGACATTAAGGAGACAGGTTAGACTCTGAGTGCTTCCCATATTTATCCACTAATATATAAGTTACTAAGCCAAGCTACGTTTGTGTTTATTACTAAATCCATCAAGAACCCACATTACAATGTGACCTTGTGGTGCTGAGTGCCACAGTGCGGGACTCCATCACCTAGCCAGCTTACACCACCACCCAGCCACCGCCATTAACCACGTGTGGTATACTCTACCCATATATTTGGACTATCATCATTTTCTGGCTATACATCAGGACAAGAGCTGTAGTTCACCTGTGTGCCACCGTTAAAAGCCTAGATGTGTAGTTCACCGAGATTAGGCACAGATAGATTTCTTCGAGATTCGACGAGGTGAGGTGTGAAGGGACTCTGCCAGCCCACAGCACCACCTCCACCATCCCACTGCTGCCACCATTTGTCGGCCGACTGACATTAGTGTGTCACTGATCACTTGTGTAGTATATGTAGATATTCCCAGCTATGTTATAGATAGGCTCTGTGGTTAGGCCTCATTTAGAGTATGCTGCACAGTTCTGGTCACCGTATTACAGAATGGATATAAATGCACTGGAAAACGTACAAAGGAGGATGACAAAGTTGATCCCATGTATCAGAAATCTTTCCTATGAGGATAGACTGAAAGCCCTGAATCTGCACTCTCTAGAAGGGCATAGAATTAGGGGGAATATGATTGAGGTGCATAAATGGAAAACAGGAATAAATAAAGGGGATGTAAATAGCGTGCTGAAAATATCCAGCCAAGACAGGACTCGCAGCAATGGTTTCAAGTTGGAAAAGTTCAGATTCAGGAAGGATATAGGAAAGCGCTGGTTTGGTAATAGAGTTGTGAATGAGTGGAACAAACTCCCGACTACCGTCATAGATGCTAAGACGTGTAGTTTTAAAGATAGGTTAGATAAATACATGGGTGGGTGTGAGTTTGGACCTGACTAGCTTGTACTACCAGGTCAGTAGCCATACTAATTCCTTAAGTGGAAGTGACATGACCAGGTGGTCAGCTAGATAATTATATGAGTGGGTGCGGTTGGGTGTGAGTTGGTTCTGACTAGCTTGTGCTACTAGGTCAGATGCAGTGCTCCTTCCTTAGTGAATGTAACCTGACCTGGCTGGGTCGGGGCATTGGCTTAAGCCGTTGGAGACTTGGACCTTCCTTGCATGGGCCAGTAGGCCTGCTGCAGTGTTCCTTCTTTCTTATGTTCTTATGTATGTTGCATCACCTGCCAAGTCTTTTGCTTTCATAGGGAGTGATTTATGTGTGCAGATTAGGGACCAGTCCCTCTAGGATTTTCCAGGTGTAGATTATGATGTATCTCTCTCACATTGGCCTCTTCGCTCCCGGGCTGAGAGGTTGTGCTGCACTCTACTCCTGGTATAGCTCCAGTGCAAGTTCCTGTTTTCACCAAGATGGCGTCCAGTTGTCACAGGCAGAGTAACACGGTGTGTGTTGACATAGTCAAGGGAGCAATTTACCCAACTAATGCCTCTGTTCTGCTGCCGGCCATCATCAGAGATACTTTCTGCATTGGCAACGAAGAGCTTTATGGGATTGCTCTAAATGGAACATCGAGGATTTTCATTAAGTTTTGCTCGGTGGCAGCATACGAAAGGATGGTGGCTCAGTATGAGGAGAAGTGCCTCACTGTGTCCTCTGGGCTGGAAGTACGATTGCGGGATACCTCCAAATATTACACCTGGTTGAGAATCCATAATATTCCTTTTGAAGCGGATAATGTGGACATTTGTGAGGCATTTCGGCAATATGGTGAGGTGCATGCTGCGACGATGGAAGGACGGAATCTACGCGGGGCTGCCCGAAGGTTCTTACACTCTGAAGATGACCTTGAGAAGACCCATTCCCTCTTACGTTGTCTTAGAGGAATTTCAGACACAGGTTTTTGTGACCTATGCAGGTCAACGTAGGACGTGTCGTTTGTGTGGTGCTTTTGATCACATGGCGGCCGGGTGGGGTAGGGCAACAGCACTGAGATCGTTGGGCATGGTCGTACCAGTAGTGGAGGCGCCTTTTGTGGAATTTCCAACTGCACCTGTGGATGTGGAAGGCAAGGGGAAATTGTCGGAGGAGGTGGATGGTGAGGAGGAACGTTGTGTGACATTGCCAGAGGTATCAGATGCTCCCACAGAGGATGGGCCTGGGACTGCCCCGGGACCTGTGGGGGTGGTGGAGGCAGGTGAACTCCAGGAGGACTTATCACTGCCACTGCAGGAGATGATTAAGTCCTTTCTGGATGCGCCAGAAGAAGTGATCTCCTCTGTAGGTGAGGGACTCTTGCATGTGGAGGAGGATCGGCAAGGGCAGGATTCAGGGCCACCAGATATGAGGACTGGTGTATTGAAGTTGCAGCAGGTGGAGGTTGGGGTGCACAGGGATGGTGAGAGTACTGGGATAGAGGTAGAGGGTGATTCTAGGAAGAGGGCAGGTGGTTCATCAGATGACGAGGTCCTTACTCCAGCCCAGCGTTCAGGTAAGAAGACGTGGGTGTAGATGGCCAGGAAAGGGCAGGGGAGTGCACAGGGGAGGGAGGGGGTTCAGGGGGGAAAGGGTGCACGAGAGAGGACAGGTGCACCGAAGAGTGTTATTGCCAGAACCCAGAAGCACAGAGGAAAGCCCCCTTTAGCATTTTTAAGTGCTTAACTGTCAATGTGAATGGCCTCAGGGCCAAAGTGAAACGTAGTTGACTGGAGGGTGTTTTACAAAGGTTTGACACTGACATGTGTTTTATTCAGGAACACAATTTCAAATGTGGAAGAGAGTTGAGGTTGAAAGAGTATAGTGTTTGCAGGTAGTTTCAGGGAGATTAAAGGGTTGGTAGACAGTGGTGGTGAGAGAGTCCAGCCCATTCCGGGTGATGGCATGGGAAGAGGGGGGAGGGTCGTGATGTTGGATGGTGTATGGGGGGAGGTCAGGGTGTGTTTCTTGGGGATATACATGCTGGCAGAGAGTAACAGTAAAGTAAAAGTAGATTTTGTAAGAGAGGTCTTGATTTATCACTTGAGGGGTTTACCTTTGGTTATGCTGGGCAGAGACTGGAATTGTGTTATAAGGATTAAGGATGTGGAGCCACATGGAGTGGGGTGCATGCTAGGGGCTTTGAGGGACGTGTTGCGGGAGGTGGGGGTTCGTGATGTGGTCAGGGGAGAGGGGTGGTGCGTCTACCTGGAGTCTACCTGGAGAGAATTCCAGGGGTCAACGCCCCCGCGGCCCGGTCCGTGACCAGGCCTCCTGTTGGACCAGAGCCTGATCAACCAGGCTGTTACTGCTGGCCACATGCAGTCCAACGTACGAACCACAGCCCGGCTGGTCAGGTACCGACTTTAGGTGCCTGTCCAGTGCCTGCTTGAAGACAGCCAGGGGTTTGTTGGTAATCCCCCTGATGTATGCTGGGAGGCAGTTGAACAATCTTGGGCCCCTGACACTTATTGTGTTGTCCCTCAACGTGCTAGTGGCACCCCTGCTCTTCATTGGGGGGATGTTACATCGCCTGCCGAGTCTTTTGCTTTTGTAGGGAGTGATTTTTGTGTGCAAGTTTGGTACTAAGCCCTCGAGAATTTTCCATGTGTATATAATAATGTATCTCTCCCGCCTGCATTCTAGAGAGTACAGGTTTAGGAACTTCAAGCGTTCCCAGTAGTTGAGGTGGTTTATAGCACTTATGCGTGCGGTGAAGGTTCTCTGCACATTTTCAAGGTCAGCAATTTCACCCGCCTTGAAAGGTGCCGTTAGTGTGCAGCAATATTCTAGCCTAGATAGAACAAGCTATCTGTAAAGTGTCAACATGGGCTTGGCATCCCTGGTTTTGAAGGTTCTCATTATCCATCCTGTCATTTTTCGAGCAGATGCAATTGCTACTTTGTTATGGTCCTTGAGGGTGAGATCCTCTGACATGATCACTCCCAGGTCTTTGACATTAGTTTTTCGCTCTATTGTGTGGTTGGAATTAGTTTTGTACTCGGAAGAGATTTTAATTTCTTCACGTTTTCCGTATCTGAGTAATTGAAATTTCTCATCATTGAACTTCATATTGTTTTCTGCAGCCCATTTAAAGATTTGGTTTATGTCTGCTTGGAGTCTAGCCGTGTCTTCAACGGTAGACACTGTCATACAGATTCGGGTGTCATCTGCAAAGGAAGACACAGCACTGTGGCTTATATCCCTGTCGATATCTGATATGAGGATGAGGAATAGGATGGGAGTAAGTACTGTGCCTTGTGGAACAGAGCTTTTCACAGTAGCTGCCTCAGACTTTACTCTGTTGACTACTACTCTTTGTGTTCTACATGTTAGGAAATTATAGATCCATCTACCAACTTTTCCTGTTATTCCTTTATCACGCATTTTGTGTGCTATTACACCATGGTCACACTTGTCAAAGGCTTTTGCAAAATCTGTGTATATAACATCTGCATTCTGTTTATCTTCTAGAGCATCCAGGACCTTGTCGTAGTGGTCCAGTAGTTGGGACAGACAGGAGCGGCCTGCTCTAAACCCATGCTGTCCTGGGTTGTGCAATTGATGGGTATCAAGATGGGTGGCGATCTTGCTTTTTAGAACCCTTTCAAAGATTTTTATGATATGGGACGTTAGCGCAATTGGTCTGTAGTTCTTTGCTATTGCTTTACTGCCCCCTTTGTGGAGCGGAGCTATGTCTGTTAATAATAATAATAATAATAATAATAAAATAATAATACTTTATTGTGACATGGTACAATGAGACATGGTAGACAAGATATATTTCTTAATGAGATGTACATGCCAAAAGCCCCGAATATGCTGTGCATTGCAGGCATTCTTAAGACTACTTTATTCTAGACTACATGGTAAAAAGTTATGGTTGACAATTTATAAAATAAGTATAATTGCATATCTAAGTTATAAAGTTTGAATATAAGTTGAACATATCAATTAATTGCAGCAATGCAACTAATTGAGTGAGATAACAATTTAAAACAATTAGTTGCATTGCAGTTACAGTTTACGTGGTCATTATAGGTTTGATGAGTAGTGTTTTGTTTGCTCTCTTGTTATTTGCCCCATTCTGTACTGTTTTTCATATAGGTGCTTTATATTAATGGATTTGAGTATGCTGGGGGTTAGCCAGGGACTATTTAATCTTTTAGTTGTGATTTGTTTAGTTTTTTTAGGGCAATGCTTGTTATAGAGGTATTGGGTCTTTTTAGGAAAATTAATAATACATAAGTCAGTATCTGGGAAGTTGTCTATTTCTGTTTGCCAGTCAGTGCTTGTCATAGCTGTTATAAAGTTATTTATAGCTGTCTCATTATGTAGTCTGAAGGTAACTTTAGTAGTCTCTAGTGGTAATTTTCCGAGATTTGTTATGAGAAAGGTTGGGTAGTGGTCTGTGGTATTGTCTGTGATTATGCCTGATTTTAATGGGGATATGGTGTTAGTCCAGATATGGTCTAATAGAGAGGCACAGGTCTCAGAGATTCTCGTAGGTTTTGTTATTGTCGGGAGCAGCAAGCAGTTGCTCATAGTGTTTGTGAATTCAGTTACTTGTGGGTCCTGATCTTGTAGGAGGTTTATATTGAAGTCTCCTGTGAGGATTAAGTGGTCTTTGTTCATGTGTGCATCAGTAATCATACTTCCTAATTTTTCACTAAATTGTTGAATGTTTGGCTGGGGTAATCTATAGATGTTTATAACTGTGAGAGGTTTTGTAGGTATTTGGATTTAAACTTAGCTATTATATATTCTCCATGTTCATCTCTTGTGCATGTATTGTTAATACATTCAAGCTGGTCTGAGTATAACATAGCTCTGCCACCTCCTTGTTGGTCTGGCCTACAGTTGTGTATGGCTGTGTAACCAGGAATGGCATAGATATCTGTAGTATGTGGCTTTAACCAGGTTTCAGTGAGAGCAATGATGGACATACTGGCCTGTAGTGAATTTAATAATGCAGTGAGGTCATCAAAATGTTTGCTTAAAGATCTGACATTGTAGTTAAAGATAGTTATGTTATTGTTGGATTTGAGTAGTGTTTTAGCCTGTTCTGCTGTGTAGTAATGGCAGTTGTCATTAGGTTCATGTAAGTCATTTAATAGAAGGTTGGTATCAGGATCAATGTTTGGAATCATAAGATTTAGTGTGATTCTATAATTAAACTTAAAAATAGAACAACGCAAGTAGACTTAAGAATAGGACAATGCAAAAGGATTTCTTGGCACGTGAGTTAGTAGGTTGGATATGTTTACAAAAATGAAAAAATGAGCTAAGGTAGTCAATTTACAGCTAATAAGAATCTAAAACTATAGCACCTGAGTTAGTTAATTAATTAAACAAAAGTTTATATATGGGTGTGATTCTAAAAAGACTTAAGAACAATGAATAATGCTAAACTTAAAGATATGATATCTGATCAATTGATTTTACTAGCTATTGGATTAATACACCTTTAAACAGAAGTCACAGAGGTTTAGGATATATCTTTACAGTGTAATTGATTTATTATTTAACTAGCTAATAGAACTGGTTGGAAAATTATTATTATTAATAGTAAGTTATAATGGAACAAATATAAAGATTCAGTATTGCACTAGTTGTGATTATAGAATTTATTAAAGGCAATATAATGAAAATCAGAGTTAACTATTAAAAGAGAAGTAAGTGCTAAAGTGTATAATAGTGTACAAAAGTAAAATTTATTAATATTAAAAATAGCTTGAAATAAAATTTTAGGCAGTTGGAGAATAGGATAAAAGATAAGTACAATTTTTAGCAAATAAGGTGATTAATAGTAATTATAAATTCTAAGCAAGTAAGCTGGTAAAAGTATATAGGAATGTGGGTTGAAAAATGGGCACAAGTAAAAATTGTATGTATTTAAAAATAAAAGTAAAACTATTTGTCAAAAGTATTCATCAAAGGATAGACAAATACTTAAATGAGGTAGATTGGCAAAACATACACTACACTATACGTAGGGGTTTGGTTTTGGACATTGTGTTTATACAGTCTCTGTAATATTTGCATCCCTAAGGAATCTTGATAGTTCATTCACATTTGTGATAGTATACAACTGACCTACACTTGTTTTCTTCACTAGGATTTTTCCATCCCGGGTGAAACATTGGTGGATTTTTTCATTATTCTCTCGCTTAAGTTTTCTGATTCTATACCAGAGGTTCTGACGTTTTTTGGTCAGACACTCATTAATGAATACTTGTTTCCTGGCTAAAATAGATGATTTAATTAGATCTGTTTTCCTGTCATGTGTGGTGAATCTAATCATAACAATTTTTCTACCATGGGAACCTAGTAATCGTGCTTCTTTTATATCTGTCACTGGTACATTTACGTTTATTTGATCTTTGATGATCTGTAAAGTAATGTCTTTACTGTTTGCTTGGGTCATATCACTGGGAAAGTATGGACTGTTCACTATTACTGTGTCTGATAACTTGTCTTGCTCGGTTTTGTCCTCTTGTAGTGCAAGGTAGTCATTAAACTGGTTATCCATGCTGTTCTTCCACTCCTTTACTGCTTCCTCAACCTTTGCGTTTATAGATGTTATCTGTTCAGTGTGGCTATTAATGACAGTTTGGAGGGTTTTGCCAAAATCAGTCATTCCAGTTGTTGTTAACTTTTGTTCAAGGCTGAGGATTTTATTTTCAAGTTGTGTCATCCTGGTATATTGTAGTTGAAGTGCTTTACGTTGGTCCATATTTTCATTGATTAATTTGATGATGTATGACTTTAGTGTATCTGGATCATTCGTCATACCTGATAGATTATCTGGGGTGAAGCCAGTGAAGGGGGAGCTTGTGGGGGAGGCAGCCATGTTTGTTGTTGATGCGTCGCCCTGGGTGGTGGTGAGGGGGGTGGAGGGTGTTCCGGCGTCCTTGGTTGACAAGCTAATTAGTAGATTTCTTGGTGTTTTCTTGTTGATTCTGGAACTGGTTCTTCTGAAGTTACGTCTCATTTGAACACAGTAGTCGGGGAAGTTGGTGCTGTAAGATGAAGCTGTAGGCTGGTAAGCTGTGGGCTGGTAAGCTGTGGGCTGGTAAGCTGTGGGCTGGTAAGCTGTGGGCTGGTAAGCTGTGGGCTGGTAAGTTGTAGACTGGTAAGCTGTAGGCTGGTAAGCTGTAGGCTGGTAAGCTGTAGGCTGGTAAGCTGTAGGCTGGTAAGCATTTGTTTGGCAGCGGGGTGATGCTTTGGTTTGTGGGCAGTCTTCCTTTAATCGTCAGTTTATTTGGTTTGTAGGTCTCACTGCTGGTATTCTTGGGTCATTCTGGATGCTACGTAGGTTAGTGCAGTTTTGCTTGCAGCTAGGTCATCATAGGAGCATTGATAAACTCTGTGTGATGAGAAAAATATGGAGCTCAGATGCCGCTGGTGCCGCTGCCGCTGCCGCTGCCGCTGCGGGACGATCCCAGTGTCCATGTTTCCTCTCCATAAGATGTTAAAAGCATGTGATAGGGGCTTCTTGCAGTTCTTGATGAACACGGAGTTCCATGAGTCTGGGCCTGGAGCAGAGTGCATGGGCATGTCATTTATTGCCTTTTCGAAGTCATTTGGCGTCGTGGTGATGTCAGAAAGGCATGCGTCTGTCAAATTCTGTGGCACTCTCATAAAAAATTAATTTAGGTTTTCGATTTTCAGTCTGGTTAGTGGCTCGCTAAAAACTGAGTCATACTGGGACTTAAGTAACTCACTCATTTCCTTGCTGTCATCTGTGTAGGACCCATCCCGTTTAAGTAGGGGCCCAATACTGGTTGTTGTTCTCGACTTTGATTTTGCATAGGAAAAGAAATACTTTGGGTTTCTTTCAATTTCATTTATGGCTTTTGTTCTTCCGTGTCTCTTGATTCCTGTAAGATTCCTTTAGTTTTAATTCAATGTTTACTATTTCTCTGACTATTGTCTCCCTACGTATTTCAGAGATATTGGCCTCTTGTAGCCGCTCCGTTATTCTTTGCCTTCGCCTGTATAGGGAGCGCCTCTCTCTTTCTAGTTTGCATCCTCTCCTCCTTTTCCTTAAGGGAATTTGCCTTGAGCAAACCTCGAGTACCACAGAGTTAATTTGTTCTAGACATAGGTTGGGATCCGTGATGCTTAGGCAATCTTCCCAGTTTATATAATTTAGGACTTGGTTTACTTGGTCCCACCTTATGTTTTTGTTATTGAAGTTGAATTTGGAGAAAGCTCCCTCGCGGCTGATCACATTTTGTTGATCTGGGGCTTCCCGCATGCATGTCTGGACCTCTATTTTGTTGTGATCTGAGTATATTGTTTTTGATATGATGACATTTCGTATCAGATCATCATTGTTGGTGAAGATGAGGTCCAGCATATTCTCTAATCTTGTGGGCTCCACTATTTGCTGGTTTAAGGTGAATTTGTTGCAGAGATTTAAAAGTTCATGCATGTGTGAATTTTCATCTGAGCTGCCTCCTGGTGTTATCTCTGCTACCACATTGTTTGCAATGTTCCTCCATTTTAGGTGCCTGAGGTTGAAATCGCCCAGTAGCAAGATGTTGGAGGCAGGAGCTGGAAGATTTTCCAGACAGTGGTCAATTTTCAGAAACTGTTCCTGGAATTGTTGGGACGTTGCATCCGGGGGCTTGTAGACAATCACGATGACTAGGTTTTGATTCTCGACCTTTATTGCTAGTACTTCAACTACATCATTTGAGGCATTTAGTAGTTCTGAACATATAAGTGACTATTTGATATACAGGCCAACCCCCCCTTTTTTCCTGTTCACTCTGTCACACCTGTATAGGTTGTAGCCCGGGATCCATATTTCATTTTCCAAGTGATCTCTTGGCATACGTTTGTGTGGCGGGGTTATGCGGCTAGATTAGATCGTATATATATAACTCAGGTTATCACGGTGGCTCGAGTTCTGATGATAGACATCAGGTTTTCTGATCATTGTGCAGTAATGGTGGAGGTGGCATGGGATGGAATGGTTCAATGGTACGCTGGTTATTGGAAACTGAATGTGAGGTTACTTCAGGGTCAGGTGGAGGGGTTTTCATTCAGGGACTTGTGGGGGCCTCTCTGGGCTGCACATGCACAGGAGGAGGATGTGTTGGGATGGTGGGAACAGTGTGCAAAACCTGGGATTAAGGAATTTTATCAGGTCAAAGGAAGGGATGAGGTACGATGAAGGTTTGGTTTGCAGAAATACCTAGAGGGGCAGCTTATTGATTGTTACAAAGGGGGAGGGGTTGGCAGGTATGGGGAAATTGGGGAACTGTAGGGTAGATTAAGGGACATTCAGAATGATCGCTTCAATGCGATACGTGTGCGGGGAGATTTAGAGGAGGTGCTATGGGGAGACAAACCTTCGGGTTGCGTTTTGAGAAGGTTCAGAAAAAGGCAGCGGTTTACTACAATCATGGGTTTGGAGGTGTGTAAAGGGGTGGGGGGATATACGGTAGGCCAGGAACTGCGAACCATGGATGGGATGAGTAACTATGCAGATTTTTGGTTTAGGGAAAAATTAATGCAGAGGCAGGGTGGAGGACAGGAGGGGGAGATTATAGGGGAGGGTATTCTGGGTGTTTTAGGAGATGAGGAGTGGGCAAGGTTAGAATCCAGGATTAGTGAGCATGAGGTGGAAGAGGCGGTAACTAGATTGAGTAGGGGAAAGGCGCCTGGGATTGATGGGATCCCTAATGATTTTTATATTGTAAATTGGGATTGCATGAAAGAGTGTTTAGTGGCATTGCTTAATTGTATGAAGGAAGGGGGAATGATGGGGAGACGCAGGGCATGGGGTTAGTTGTTTTGGTTCCTAAAGGGGGGGAGGACCTTGGGTAACTATAGAGCGATCTCTCTCATGTGTTCAGATTATAAAATTTTTGCGAAAGTTTTAGGTAATCACATGAAGAAGGTGATTGACTTAGTCATACATCGAGGACAGTATGGGATATCAGGTAAAAGTATGCATGAGGGGCATTGCAGGATTCGTGATTTTTTGGAGGGGAGACAGGGGGAGGGAGTCCTGGGGATCAACTGGAAGGAGGCGTATGACTGTGTAGATAGATGTGTGTTGGGGGTTATTTTGAAAAGACAGGGTTTTGGCATTGAGATTGTGCGGTGGGTGACAACTTTGTACTTGCCTGCATGGGTTAGGGTTCAGGTTAATGGTAAGTTGGGGTTGCCAGTGCAGTTGGGGAGGGGTTTGAGACAAGGATGTCCCTTGTCTCAAATTCTCTTTGCGTGCATGCAAGATCCCTTTTATAGGCTTATAGAGGAAGGGGTGAGGGAGAGGGATAGTGGGGTATGTGGATGATATAACGGTGTTGGTGGGGGGTGAGGAATGCTTGGGAATGTGGGACGTATGATTGAGATTTTTGGAGAAGCGACTGGGATGAGGGTTAATGGGGCCAAGTCAAAGTTACTGGAGATGGGCACGTGGGTGGGTGGGGGCTTGGGGGAAGTGTATGGGTGGAATGTCGTGGATAGAATCAAGATCTGCGGGGTTGTGTTTTTGGAGGATGCTGGGGAGGCACAGAGGGTAAACTCGGGGGCAGTTGTAGGGAGGGCGTTGGGTAGGATGCGAGGTTGGAGGGCTGGTGATGTAACTTTACAACAGAGAGTGGTGGTAGTAAACTTCCTTGTGTATAGCAAGGTGTGGGGAGTGGCAGAGGTATATCCACTAAGGTCTGACGATATAGAGGAACTGTAGAGGAGAGTCTTGCGGTATGTTTGGGGTTATGGGAGGTTATGGCTACGGAAGGAGGTGGTAATGATGGGTGTACGACAGGGAGGGCTGGGACTCGTGCCTTTGGGGAAACATGCGAGGGCAGTTTATATGAAGCAGAGATACCTGAGGGCAGGGGGAGATGGGTATATGGGTGGGAGCAGTCATGGAGGATGTGCGGAAATGGTGGGTAGGAAAGGAGCTACTGGAGTGTGAAGGTATGCTGCACTTTTTATTGGCATTACGAGACGTGAGGAGAGTTAAGGTAAGCAGGCTAGGGAAGGTTGGTAGGCAGGGGAAGGTGGTACAGGGAGTAGAGAACTACCCAATGTATGATTGGAGGGGCGTTTGGGAGGGCTTTTGTAAGATGAGGTTAAAGCCAAAGGTAGATTCTTGTTATGGATTTTAGCTTCAAGGTCTGTGTTGTATAGGATGGGACTAGTAGGCATTGGGAATTGTTTAAAATGTGGGGAGGAGGAGACGGCTTTTCATGCTGTTTACTTTTGTAAAACTTTGAGGGTAGTATGGGACTGGTTGTCGTGGGTCCTTCACAGTGTGGGGCGGGTAACATATCGACCTTGAGGGCTTTGAGTTTTGATGTGGGGGGTCACCAAAGATGTTAGGTGGGCTGTGAGGTATGTGGTGGTGGATTTTTTGTATGTGTCATGGGGTATGAGGGAGGTGAGGGGGGGAGAGTAGGGTGAGGGCACTTGTGGCGAGCGTGTATCGTTCGATATGCAGGAATAGGCTATTATATGGAAGGGTGTGGGAGAAAAGTTTTCCTGTGGGATATTGAAATCTGACAGTAGAGGGTATGATAAGGTTGGGGGCAGGATAGTTCTGGAATGGGCTGGCCTTTCTGATAGTTTTTTTTCGGTTTGATTGGGAAGTGATAGTGCAGATGTGCAGATGTAGTGCAAGGGGAAGCAGGGCAGTACGGGGGAGGGAGGTGGACGGATGACATAAGCCTTATATGAGGCGGTGGTTCTGACTTTGGACTTTTAGGAAAGGTTTAGGTCTGGTAAGGAGTGAGTGTTTGGGTTTCGTTTGGGTTTATTTTTTTTTTTTTTTTTTGTGGTTCTTGACAGACTGAGGACGGTTTAGGGTCAGGGGCAGGCAAAGGGGGCCTTCTGAAGTTCAGGGGTCACTATGTTTTTTTCAGTTTTTGGATCAGTAAGGTTCTGCCTTTGTACTATGTGTGACATGTCAGGTTTCAGGAGTTTTAGGTACCTTTTTTGGCCTTATCATGTTTTACTACTGATACACTGTTTCAAGGGGTTTTGCATTACAACATGTAAGGTTAGACAGTTCTTTTGTTTGAAGAGGGATATGTTTAGAGGGTCATCATGTGTTTTATGATATTTGTAAGTTATATGAATGTACAATATTTAAATAGCATGATTTGGCACGTTCTGTATAACATGATACCTTTTTTCTTTTTATTTTATGTATATACAGTAGAACATCATTTAGCACGAGATTATGTTGCACGTTATGGGTATTGCACGATTTAAGATTTGCGACACATTATCATCTAACATGACGTAAAGATGATATTACACGATCGGCAGGACTTACTGAATGACTTGACTGACTTACTGAATGACTTGATTGACTTACTGAATGACTTGACTGACTTACTGAATGACTTGACTGACTTACTAAATGACTTGACTGACTTACTAAATGACTTGACTGACTTACTAAATGACTTGACTGACTTACTTAATGACTTGACTGACTTACTGAATGACTTGACTGACTTACTGAATGGCTTGACTGACTTACTGAATGACTGACTTACTGACTGACTTGACTGACTTAAAGTTAGACACTCAGTTCAACCATCGACTTCAGTTCAAGAACTTCTACTATCCACCTCAGCCCAGTAGGGCCACAGCATAACTCTCCACTCTCTTCACAATCATCCACAAACACCAGCACCCACAATTTAAGGTAAATACTATTATTTCTATTACATTTGTAGTCTTAAGCAGTAAAAACAACATAATACATCATGATAATGAACTACAATTACATATTCACTTTTATTTTTGTAAGATCTGTTGGTCTAAAAAAAAACTTGTTTGGCTTTTTGGGGACTCCCAGGAACGTAACCCTATTTTTCCCATTAGTTCTGTTAATTATTTAACATGAAATTATCTAACACGACTTTTTCAGGAACGTAACTATCGTGCTAAATGACGTTCTACTGTATTACTGGCACATAGACATACAATCAGAAATACTGTAGGATCACGACATATATGGCCTGTTAGGTATGTGTATTGCCCTTGTTCAGGAAGTCTACCTGGAGAGAATTCCAGGGGTCAATGCCCCCACGGCCCGGTCTGTGACCAGGCCTCCTGTTGGACCAGAGTCTGATCAACCAGGCTGTTACTGCTGGCCGCACGCAGTCCAACGTACGAACCACAGCCTGGTTGGTCAGGTACCGACTTTAGGTGCCTGTCCAGTGCCTGCTTGAAGACAGCCAGGGGTTTGTTGGTAATCCCCCTGATGTATGCTGGGAGGCAGTTGAACAATCTTGGGCCCCTGACACTTATTGTGTTGTCCCTCAACATGCTAGTGGCACCCCTGATCTTCATTGGGGGGATGTTACATCGCCTGCCGAGTCTTTTGCTTTCATAGGGAGTGATTTTTGTGTGCAAGTTTGGTACTAAGCCCTCGAGAATTTTCCATGTGTATGTAACCTTGTATAATAGTTCTTTATTTTAAAAAAATATATATACCAAAAATTGTTGTCTTTAAGGATTATTTTATAAATTTAGGATGTGGGGGGTTAGATTTTTTTTTATTTTTTTTTTGGGGGGGGGGAGGTTTGTATGTGCTGCATAGTAGGAAAGTAAGTCTTACATGCTATATATAGGGTGAAGTGCAGTCTTTTTGTTATTTTGTTTTTTGGGTTTTTGTTTATATTTTCTTAGTATGTTTTTTATTACCATTTTGTAAGTTCAGGTGTAGGTTTATAACACCTTTGGTAATGGAAGTACGCTGACTGGTTTTTTTTTGTGGCATTGTATGTGATGGTTTACTATGCGTTTTTAATACATTGTATAGACGCTTGTTTGTGTTTTTTTTTCCTTGCCATCATATAGTCATGTGAGGTCTATATTTTGTTGTTGTTGTAGCTTCTCCGGGTATACTGTCGTGTACTCAGGTTTCTGGAGATGTTTTAAAATATTTTTTGTTAATAAACTATAATGTATTTGAGTGATGGAACTATTGCTTTGATAATGTCCACATCTGTAAGTGTTCCTTGCCATGTTTTTGTTTTTCCTTATGAATGTTCACTTGTATACTTTGTTTGGAGGCTTTTTGGTTATTGTTTTATTCGTTTTTTTTTGTGGAAGCCCCTTGTAAGGCTATATATAATGTACATATGGTTTTTAAATAAAAAAAATCTCTCTCGCCTGCACTCCAGTTAGTACAAGTCAAGTGCTTCCAAGCGTTCCCAGTAGTTAAGGAGTTTGACCGAACTGATAAGTGCAGTAAAGGTTTTCTGTACATTCTCTAGATCTGTGATTTCACCTGCCTTGAATGGAGATCTTAATGTACAGCAGTATTCCAGCCTAGAGAGAACAGACGATTTAAAAAGGATCATCATTGGCTTGGCATCTCTTGTCTTGAATGTTCTCATTATCTGCCCGAAATGCCTCGGCATAATAGTGACTATCTTTATACCAATCAATTTATGAAATGTAAACATTCACTGTAACCTTAGCAAAGAAATAAAATTTGATTTGTTTTGATCCATCCTATCATTTTCCTAGTATCGTCTGCAAAAGTTGATATGGTGCTATGGTTTACATATCTGTCTATGTCCGATATGAGGATGAGGAACAGGATAGGGGCGAGTACTGTGCCTTGTGGAACAGAGCTCTTCACTATGGCAGATCCTGATTTAATTCTGTTTACCACTACTCTTTGTGTTCGACTGGTTAGAAAGTTGAAGATCCATCTGCCCACTTTGCCAGTTATCTCTTTAGGTACAAGAATGGTATACAATACCGACAATATGAAATAAAGACACATGTGCAACATCTGGGTATCTTTATTGTAAACGTTTCGCCATCCAGTGGCTTTATCAATACAAATTTTAGGACATTATATGAAGACAGTAGAACTATATACAAAAGATGAGGTAATCAGTCCCTCGGCCTTGGAGTTGGTGTGAACAGCACCGAGGTCGTGGAGTTTGTGGAGCAGAGGCAAGGAGACTGGCGCTTATATACTGACGTCAGGTGGAAAGG
Source organism: Cherax destructor (assembly GCA_009830355.1). Taxonomy (NCBI): domain Eukaryota; kingdom Metazoa; phylum Arthropoda; class Malacostraca; order Decapoda; family Parastacidae; genus Cherax; species Cherax destructor. Next base: position 23,707 of record WNWK01025026.1, read on the forward strand.
GACGTGTAGCAGACGAGGGCATAGTCACTGGTAGGAGGGATTCCCAAGTGGAAGTAGGTCATACCCAAAGATATGGGTTAGTTGTAGTAGTAGTTGTCGTTGCCGTGAAGAAGGTTATGTACAGGTCCTCAGAATCAAGATTCCATGATGTTGCAGTGTCTGACAAGTGGTACAAGAATGGTAGGCGGGGAATCCCGCCTACCAGTGACTATGCCCTCGTCTGCTACACGTCCCTTTCCACCTGACGTTAGTATATAAGCACCAGCCACTTGCCTCTACTCCAGAAACTCAACGACTTCGGTGCTGTTCACACCACTGCAAGGCCGAGGGACTGATTACCTCATCTTTTGTATATAGTTCTTCTGTCTTCATATAATATCCTAGAATCTGTATTGATAAAGCCACTGGATGGCGAAACGTTTACAATAAAGATACCCAGATGTTGCACATGTGTCTTTATTTCAGTTATCTCTTTAGCACGCATTTTGTGTGCTATTACACCATGATAGCACTTGTCAAAAGCTTTTATGAAGTGGGGTTATATCCGTGGATTTTAGTGACTGGAATCTCACCTGTGTCTATGCTCCTTCTCCATAGCATACCTAGAGCCCGCGAGAGGAGTTTCTTGCAGTTCTTAATGAACACAGAGTTCAACGAGTCTGGGCCTGGGGCTGAGTGCATGGGCATGTTGTCAATGGTTTTCTCAAAGTCTAGTGGAGTTAGGATTATGTCAGAAATTTGGCATACATTGACAGAGTTTTGAGGCTCATTCATGAAAAAAAATTATTTGCATTGTCTATCTTCAGGCTGATTAGTGGCTCGCTAAACACAGAGTCGTATTGAGATTTCAGTATCTCACTCATTTCTTTGTCATCTGTGTAAGATCCATTTTGTCTGAGCAGGGGTCCTATACTACGTAGATGTGGTTTTTGCCATATTAGCATATGAAAAGAAATACTATATCGAATTTCTTTCAATTTCACTAGTCGCTTTTAGCTCCTCTTGTCTCTCCTGGATCCTGTATGAGTCTTTTAACTTAAGCTCAATATTTTTCACTTCCCTGGTTAGTGCTTCCTTCCGTGTTTCAGATACTCTAGCATTTTTGAGAAGCTCCGTGATTCTTCACCTTCTCCTGTAGAGAGAGCATCTTTCTCTCTCCAGTTTGCCTCTTCTCTTCTTTTTTCTTAGGGGAATGTGCCTTGAACATACTTCAGCTACCAGGAAGTTTATCTTTTCAAGGCACTGGTTAGGGTCCATGTTATTTAAGAAATCTTCCCAACATGTTTCATTTAGGACATGGTTTACCTGGTCCCAGTTGATGTTCTTGTTGTTGAAGTTGAATTTGGTGAAGGCACCCTCATAGCTGTATGCATTTTCCAGATCAGGACCCCTGTGCATGTAAGTCTGGACTTCGATTAGATTATGATCAGAATTAGTTGTTTTTAAATTGTTATGTTTCTTACCAGGTCCTCATTATTTGTGAAAATATGGTCACGGGTGTTCTACAGTCTTGTTGCTTAGATTGTGTTTATTGCAGAAATTCAGCAGCTCCTGTGTGTGTGTGATTTTTCATCTGAGCTGACTCGAGGGATTATTTCTGCTGCAACATTATTTGCTATATTCTTCCATTTTGTATGTCTTATATTGAAGTCACCAAGCAGCAAGATGTTTGGGGATGGAGCTGGAAGGTTTTCCAGACAGTAGTCAATTTTCGATAGCTGTTCCTTGAACTGCTGGGAAGTTGCATCTGATGGCTTTTATACAAGCACAATGACTAAGTTTTGGTTCTCGATTTTTATTAGAATTTCAACTACATCATTTGTGGTGTTCAGTATCTCCGTGCAAATGACATATAAGCCAACCCAAGCCAAAGTATAATTTTTTTGCGTGGGTCTCTGTAAAGGCTGCAGACATTGCATTTGACTCGCCTAGAAGTCCACTGATGAACGGTATTAAGTTGTTGGTGGATGGCTTAAGGCCCTGTATATTAGCAAATGTAAATGAGGTCGTGTTGCGTGTTTGTTGGAGGATTTTGTTGTTGGCATCAGTAGTTGTGATTCTGGAGGGGCCACTAGCTGTGCCTCCAGTCCAACAAGGCTCCAAGGTGGTGAACTATTTTGGTTATTTCTTTCCATTTTCTTTCTTCGTTTCCAGCCACTAAAAAATCACTTGGAGTGGAGTTTTCATAACTACTGTAACTGTTATGATTTGTTTTATGGGGTGTGTACCTCCTGGTTCCTTTCAAGTGGTATGTGGTGCAGTTGGTGTTGTAACATAGTTTTTTTAAGGACTGAAGAGTGGCACATCTCAGGGTGGAAGAATTTGTAAGAGGTAGAACGACACCCTCCTTTGGACAGGAGGTCGTGGCATTTTTTGGGATACTCAAAGTTGCATATCCCATTTGTTTTCCCCCGATATTCCATGCTTACAGATGCCACAATCACAGAATTTGTACCATTTTGCTTTTGGTTGGATACATTTCGTACTGGATGTATTCCAAATTTGTACAGATCCTAGAACTAAACTACAGTCTTCAATAGCTAAGCCAGAGACACCACCATCCATTTTCAGGAGGCCAACACTTTCCCCTGAAGAGGACTCCTCTACTACATCTGTAATAGGGGCTATGGATGTGGTAGAGTCATTAGCCGAATCCGGATTAGCACTAAGGCTAGGGGCTGAGTCTGGGTCAGCCCTAGGGCTCAACTGTTGTAGACTGGGCATTCTGAATGTTAAACTTTACTCTTTTCCACCCATAAAAACCATGCGAGCTGCTAACCAGACTGAGAGTCGAAGACCTAAATGATTTTTTTATGAGAGTGCCACAGAACATGATAGACGCAAGCCTATCTGACATTACCCTGACGCCAAATGACTTCGAAAAGGTGATAAATGACATGCCCATGCACTCTCCCCCAGGCCCAGACTCATGGAACTCCGTGCTTTTAACATCCTATGGAGAGGGAGATAAGATAAGTTAAGATTTTCTTCGGATTTTTAACCCCGGAGGGTTAGCCACCCAGGATAACCCAAGAAAGTAGTGCGTCATCGAGGACTGTCTGTCTTATTTCCATTGGGGTCCTCAATCTTGTCCCCCAGGATGCGACCCACACCAGTCAACTAACTCCCAGGTATCTATTTGCTGCTAGGTGAACATGACAACAGGTGTAAGGAAACACGTCGAAATGTTTCCACCCCGCCAGGAATCGAACTCGGGCCCTCCGTGTGTGAAGCGAGAGCTTTAGCCACCAGGCCACCAGGGCCACTGGGGTTGTCCTGCAGTTACTAAAAACAACAGACATAGCCCCACTCCACAAAGGGGGCAGTAAAGCAATAGCAAATAACTACAGACCAATAGCCCTAACGTCCCATGTCATAAAACTCTGAAATTGCTCTAAGAAGCAAGATCGCCACTCATCTAGATACCCATCAATTACACAACCCAGGGCAGCATGGGTTTAGAGCAGGTCGCTCCTGTCTGTCCCAACTACTGGACCACTATGACAAGGTCCTGGATGCTCTAGAAGACAAACAGAATGCAAATGTTATATACACAGACTTTGCAAAAGCCTTTGACAAGTGTGACCATGGTGTAATAGCACACAAAATGCGTGATAAAGGTATAACAGGAAAAGTTGGTAGATGGATCTATAATTTCCTAATAAGTAGAACACAAAGAGTAGTAGTCAACAGAGTCAATTCTGAGGCGGCTACGGTGAAAAGCTCTGTTCCACAAGGCACAGTACTCGCTCCCATCCTGTTCCTCATCCTCATATCGGACATAGACAGGGATATAAGCCACAGTGCCGTGTCTTCCTTTGCAGATGACACCCGAATCTGTATGACAGTGTCCACCATTGAAGGCACTGCAAGACTCCAAGCAGACATCAACAAATCTTTAAATGGGCTGCAGAAAACAATATGAAGTTCAATGATGAGAAATTTCAATTACTCAGATATGGAAAACGTGAGGAAATTAAAATTTCACTGGAGTATAAAACAAATTCCAATCACACAATAGAGCGAAAAACTAATGTCAAAGACCTGGGAGTGATCATGTCAGAGGATCTCACCTTCAAGGATCATAACACTGTAGCAATCGCATCTGCTAGAAAAATGACAGGATGGATAATGAGAACCTTCAAAACCAAGGATGCCAAGCCCATGTTGACACTTTTCTGGTCGCTTGTTCTATCTAAGCTGGGATATTGCTGCACACTAGCTGCACCTTTCAAGGCAGGTGAAATTGCTGACCTAGAAAATGTGCAGAGAATTTTCACCGCACGCATAACTGCGATAAACCACCTCAATTACTGGGAACTCTTAAGTTCCTAAACCTGTACTCCCTAGAATGCAGGCGGGAGAGATACATTATTATATACACTTGAAAAATTATAGAGGAATTAGTACCAAACTTGCACACGAAAATCACTCCCTATGAAAGCAAAAGACTCGGCAGACAATGTAACATCCCACCAATGAAAAGCAGGGGTGCCACTAGCACGTTGAGAGACAACACAATAATTGTCAGAGGCCCAAGACTGTTCAACTGCCTCCCAGCATACATAAGGGGGATTACCAATAGACCCCTTGCTGTCTTCAAGCAGGCACTGGACAGGCGCCTAAAGTCGGTACCTGACCAGCCAGGCTGTGGTTCGTACGTTGGACTGCGTGCGGCCAGCAGTAACAGCCTAGTTGATCAGGTCTTGATCCACCATGAGGCCTGGTTACAGACCGGGCCGCGGGGGCGTTGACCCCCCCGGAACTCTCTCCAGGTAATGATCCTAAACATCGAACACTGAAACGTACTGCTCGCAGACTAGGCCTAGGCTATAGAAAACAACGTACCCCTGCCCTTGCTGCTGCCAGAGAGCGTATGACAGAGCTGCGGCAAACTGACTGGGAAAAAATTGTCAATGGTCTCAGTGCTCGCACCCCACTTAGCCAGGCATGGAGGGACATAAATAGAATTAAGGGTAACTGAACTGGTCAGATCGCGCACCCTCATCTCTTACATAGGGCGAATGAGCTAGTCACTGCTTGGGATGCTGCATCTAGCTATGACAATCTTCCCAGTACCACACAGGCGAAATTAAATGACAAATATGATGCTAGAGAGAGACTTGTTTGTTTTATGCTCAGCAAGGAAGATTATTGTAACATTCCTTTCACTAACTTTGAACTTGATGCAGCACTAACTAAGGGCAACTCCACGTCTCCTGGTGAGGATGGTATTACTTACAACATCCTCAAATTGCTGTGTCGAGT
>WNWK01025027.1:0-28974 GCA_009830355.1 Cherax destructor
TCTTTAACACATTTATATTTGATTTACTTTGCTACCCTAGATTTTCCCACTTTGATAATAAACATTTTAAATATATTTCTTTGGTTAGTATCCTCTCAGTTGGGATCCAATGGTGATATTGATAATATGTCAGATAACTGGACCAGGATACTGACTTTGTTGCAAAAGCCCAGTAACAGGCTGGATGCTAGAAGGGCAATCCTTTCTAGTGTTCACTGGAGATGTCTATTACTAATAGATATCGTGTCATTTTGTAACACTCCCCATATGGTTTGCAAAACCTGTGTAGAATATTTACCACAGTGGAAAATAGACAAAGGAAAAGTTTAAAGTTGGGTGTGCCTATGGTGTGGAAAGAGCAGAAAAAACATCACAATGATTGTTACTTCTATATGGTGAATGTGAAAGGTTTTCATCGATACAATAAAGTCAAGTGGGAATATCCTGATTTGGAGTCAGTAAGGAGACCCATGCCACACAGCGAAGATGTTCCCATACCAGTGTTTACAACACTGCCCGACCTTCCATTGTCCTGCAAGCATGCAGTGCATGAGAAAAAAACTCCGAATGTGTTTTTGGTTTAACCCTATACCGCGCTGGCATCACATACGAGGCGCAAAAAGCATGGTTTTCATGGCGCCATGAGCACAAAGCATATCCTCAGAGAGATTTCAAATTTCACTCTAACCAATCACAAGCCTTCTGGGCAGAGCTTGAATGTGTTGTCACTTGGGTGTTGTCGACTGCTATTGGCTGGGAGCTCCAGAAGTCTTCAGTACTGTCTGAAGTGTTGAAGGAGGAGCATTTCCAGCCTGACTCTCTTGATATTTCACCAATTTACACCACTCCAGAATGTTGGTAAGTTACTGAATGTGTTTCCAGTGCATTATTGAATGTTTTATCCTCATTTTGAGATGCAAATGAATTGCCTGAAGTATTTATAAGTAACAAATGAATGCACTTAAAGTTTTGTTTACATTTTTGGTATCATTTATGAGGCTCGGCCTGACAAGTATAGAATGTCACGTGCCACTGAGTGTATCATATGTGAGGCCAAAACAGACAATGGTGATAACATATTTGCCAATGAAGGTATCATATACAGTGGACCCTCGGTTAACGAAATTAATCCGTTCCAGGAGCTATTACTTAATCTGAATCTTTCGTTATCTGAAACCTTATTTCCCATAAAAAATAATGTAAATACAATTAATTCGTTCCACAAAAAAATAATCACTCAAAATAAAAAAAAATAACATTTACTTACCTTTATTGAAGAGACTTGCAGGCATCTGGAAGATATGTATATGATGATTGGAGCAGGTGTTAGTGGTTGGAAGGGAATCCCCTCCAAAGGACTTCAGGTGACAAGTCCCTCTCTGGGGTTACTTCCCTTCTTGGTCTTTTAATGCCACTAGGACCAGCTTGAGAGTCACTAGACCCCTGCCTGGTGAAGTAGCTGTCCAGAGTCCTCTGTTTCTGGCGACTCTTCAACACTTTTCTGAAGTACAACATGGCTCTGTCACTGAAGTGGTTGCACAGAAGGCTCATTTCAGCTTGCTCAGGGTGGTATCTTTCAACAAATGTCTGCAACTCATTCCACTTTGTACACATCTCCTTAAGCACTGAAGAAGGCACCTCCTTATATCTCCCCTCTCTTCCTGTGAAGCAATAACCTCAGCTGTGGTCTGTTGCTGTTCCAGATGAAGCTCTTGCAGCTCTTCAGTTGTTAGCTCTATCCTGTGCTCCTCCACCAACTCTTCCACATCCTCACCACTCACCTCCAACCCCAGGCTGTTCCCCAATTCCACAATATCTTCCACAACATGTTCCACAACAGGCACAGGGTCGTCAGGGTCAGGGTCAGCCTCAAATCCTTCAAAATTCCTCTCTTGGACACAATCCGGCCACAGTGGTCTCCAAGCAGAGTTCAGAGTCCTGGAAGTCACTTCCTCCCAAGCCTTACCTATAAGGCCTATGCAATGCACGATATTGAGGTGTTCTTTCCAGAACTCTCTTAGGGTCAATTCAGAGTCATTGGTCATATTAAAGCACCTCTGAAACAGTGCTTTGGTGTACAGTTTCTTGAAGTTGGAAATGACCTGCTGGTCCATGGGCTGGAGGAGAGGAGTGGTGTTAGGAGGCAAGAACTTCACTTTGATGAAATTTATGTTGTCAGGCAACAACTCTTGCAAGTTGTGAGGATGAGCAGGAGCATTGTCCAGTAGCAGGAGGCACTTGAGTGGCAATTTATTTTCCAGGAGGTATTTCTTCACACTAGGGCCAAACACTCCAGTCATCCATTCCTTGAAAATCTCCGTAGTGACCCATGCCTTGGTGTTAGCTTTCCAATGCACACACAATTTATTCTTGTCAACACCGTGATTCCTGAAGGGTCTGGGATTTTCATAGTGATGCACCAGTAAAGGCTTCACTTTAAAATCACCACTGGCATTGGCACACATCATAAGAGTTAGCCTGTCTTTCATAGGCTTGTGTCCTGGCTGTGCCTTTTCCTCCTGAGTAATGTAGGTCCTGTTGGGCATTTTCTTCCAAAACAGGCCTGTTTCATCACAATTAAACACTTGTTGGGGGAGGAATTGTTCAGCCTCTACGAACCCCTTGAATTCCAGCACAAATTTTTCAGCTGCACGTTTGTCTGAGCTGGCTGCCTCACCATGCCTCACAACATTGTGTATGCCACTACGTTTCTTAAACTTCTCAAACCAGCCTTTGCTGGCTTTAAAATCACTCTCCTCACCACTGGTTGCAGGCATTGTCTTCACAAGATCTGCGTGCAACTTCCTTGCCTTTTCACAAATTATCGCCATAGAAATACTATCACCCGCTCTCTGTTTTTCATGGATCCACACCAACAACAACTTCTCAACCTCATCCACTGTTTTCGATCTTTGTTTCGTTAACAAATTAACCCCTTTTGCAACATTAGCTTTCTTGATCTCATTTCTCTGTGCCAGGATAGTGCCGATAGTAGATGGAGTTTTCTTGTACATCCTGGCAAGATCACTCAGACGTACACCACTCTCATATTTTTCTATGATTTCCTTCTTCAGTTCGATGGTGTTCCTCACTCTCTTTACCCCAGGGGTGCCACTAGGAAGCTTCTTTAGACTCATGGTGACTTATTTCACAGTGGCAATAACTAAAACCACCAAAAAATACACCAAATATATTGTGAATCTTTGAAAGAGCGCGCTGGGTAATGTTCTCTCAATGGTAAACAACGCTTCACTGGCGTCCTGCGCTTGCGCGGAGCAGGCGGACGCGTCTAATACCTTTCGGTAACCGAGGAATTTTTCGCTAACCGATTATGAAAAAAGCTTACGTTTTCCGAAACTTTCGTTAACAGGACCTTTCGTTAACCGAGGGTCCACTGTATCATATATTAACAAATAACAATAAGGCCATCTTTGTCAATAATAGCTACCAATTGCGTGCTGAATCAAATACATTGATATATGAGTGCTTTTACCTTGTAAATATATAAAATTTGCTCAATTTCGGTGCTCATTTTGTGTTTTCTGTTCATTTCAGTTAAACACAAATGTTTTATGGATCAAGGGCTCAAAGAAAAAGGGATTACATTGTGCCAGAGTTATGTGATGACAGTGACAGTAATGAGGAAGTGGATTCTGCGGATGAATATGAGCCACCACGGCAAGATGCTTCCTCTTCAAGTGAAGATGAACATGAAGATTTGTCTACTAGAAGGTACAGCAAGGAGAACAAACAAAAGGTGGATGTTGACTGTCCTGCAGTCATAAAGAATTATAATGCCCATATGGGAGGCATAGATAAGAATGATATGTTGGTGCACCTCTACAAGTCTCCACTCAAAGCAAAACGCTGGTACATGAGGCTGTTTGGATATGTCATTGATCTTTGTTGTGTCAATGGCTGGTTGTTGTACAGGCGTGACTGTGCTGCTCTGAAAGAGAAATACATGAACCTCAAGGATTTCTGGTTTTCCATCTCCCATTCAGCAAGAAAGCAAACCAAGGGAATCCCAAGGAGCATGAGATCCTATCCAAGTTGTTCAACTTCACGGTCTTCTTCAATTGAAGAAAATTTCATTCGCTATGGAAAAAGAAATCATGAGGATACAAGATATGATGAAACACTACCTCACTGGCCAGTTTCTACAAAGAGGCTTTCATGTAAACATCGCAAAACCAATGACAAAAGGATCTACTCGTCCTTTTCTTGTTCCTTCTGCAAGGTTAATCTATGTCTAAACTCAACCAGACATTGTTTTGTGGAATTCCATAAGAAACAAGATGCATAAATACCTCTGATAAAAATGTTTGTCACAATAAATACGGAAAGGATACTCATTTGGTGCCATATCCATATTTTTGTAACATTTTTGCAATTTTTGTATAATGTCAAATACTATAAATGTGTTAAAATTATTGAAATAAAGTTACTGTGCCTTTGGTTTAACCCAGTTGTTTATTAATAAACCTTAAATATATATATATGCCTTTTATTATCAGTTATTAGTAGCTGTTATGATTCTTTTAGACACATGCTGTTGTCAGGAATGGCATCAAATATGATGCGAATCTGTCACCTATAGTTTAATCTTTGTTGGGATTGGCCTCATATTTGATTCCGCCAAAAAGGCCATTTTATGGACCAAAAATAAATAAACTTGAAAAAGGACCACAAATAAATAGGTCTTAGCATTGCTTATATTATCAGAATATGGGTTGCAAATGTTGCACTTTCTCAAATTTGATTCATGGCCCGGTAAAGGGTTAAAACACTGAATTTGATGTGTATTTTCGTATGGTATTTATGGTTGTGTTCTCGTTTTCTTGGTCTCATTTGATAGAAAGGAAGATATATTACAGAAGTAAAGATGACTTTGATTGGTTTCACAATGAAAAGTACCTTGAAATTGACCTCAAAATAATGGAAATGTTCGAATAATATTAGGTACAGTAGACCCTCATTTAGCACGACTTTATGTTGCGCGTTTTGGGTATTACGCGATTGAAGAATTGTGGCACATTTTTATCTAACACGACGTAAACCTTATATTACGCGATTCGCTGGAGGGGAAAAATTTTGAGCGTGCGGTCGCCTGCGGTAGGTTAAACCACTGAGTCAGTGGGGGTCCTACTAAGGGTGGCTATGATCCACAACAAGTGTTTAATGCTGACGCGACAAGTGTTTTCTGGAAGAAAATGCCAACATGAACTTATATCAGTCAGCAAGAGAAAAGTGCACCAGGCTTCAAGACAGCAAAGGATCGCTTCACCTTGCTCCTTTTGGGTAATGCATCAGGTGATTTCAAGTGTAAGCCCATGGTTATTTACCGTTGTAAGAATCCTCATGCTTTGAGGAAAAGGGAATTTGTTTTTCCTTCGCACAAACTAAGTTTATTCAGGTATACAGAGATAGTTACATTGATTATCATACATAGCAGCATATGTGTAGAGAACCTAGGATACCTGGAGTCTACCTACCTGGAGAGAATTCCAGGGGTCAACGCCCCCGCGGCCCGGTCCGTGACCAGGCCTCTTGTTGGACCAGAGCCTGATCAACCAGGCTGTTACTGCTGGCCGCACGCAGTCCAACGTACGAACCACAGCCCGGCTGATCAGGTACCGACTTGAGGTGCCTGTCCAGTGCCTGCTTGAAGACAGCCAGGGGCTTGTTGGTAATCCCCCTGATGTATGCTGGGAGGCAGTTGAACAATCTTGGGCCCCTCACACTTATTGTGTTGTCCCTCAACGTGCTAGTGGCACCCCTGCTCTTCATTGGGGGAATGTTACATCGCCTGCCGAGTCTTTTGCTTTCGTACGGAGTGATTTTTGTGTGCAAGTTTGGTACTAAGCCCTCGAGAATTTTCCATGTGTATATAATAATGTATCTCTCCCGCCTGCGTTCTAGAGAGTACAGGTTTAGGAACTTCAAGCGTTCCCAGTAGTTGAGGTGGTTTATCGCACTTATGCGTGCCGTGAAGGTTCTCTGCACATTTTCAAGGTCAGCAATTTCACCCGCCTTGAAAGGTGCAGTTAGTGTGCAGCAATATTCCAGCCTAGATAGAACAAGCGATCTGTAAAGTGTCAACATGGGCTTGGCATCCCTGGTTTTGAAGGTTCTCATTATCCATCCTGTCATTTTTCGAGCAGATGCAATTGCTACATTGTTATGGTCCTTGAAGGTGAGATCCTCTGACATGAACACTCCCAGGTCTTTGACATTAGTTTTCGCTCTATTGTGTGGTTGGAATTAGTTTTGTACTCCGATGAGATTTTAATTTCTTCACGTTTTCCGTATCTGAGTAATTGAAATTTCTCATCATTGAACTTCATATTGTTTTCTGCAGCCCATTTAAAGATTTGGTTTATGTCTGCTTGGAGTCTTGCAGTGTCTTCAACGGTGGACACTGTCACACAGATTCGGGTGTCATCTGCAAAGGAAGACACAGCACTGTGGCTTATATCCCTGTCAATGTCTGATATGAGGATGAGGAATAGGATGGGAGCAAGTACTGTGCCTTGTGGAACAGAGCTTTTCACAGTAGCTGCCTCAGACTTTACTCTGTTGACTACTACTCTTTGTGTTCTATGTGTTAGGAAATTATAAATCCATCTACCAACTTTTCCTGTTATTCCTTTATCACGCATTTTGTGTGCTATTACACCATGGTCACACTTGTCAAAGGCTTTTGCAAAATCTGTGTATATAACATCTGCATTCTGTTTATCTTCTAGAGCATCCAGGACCTTGTCGTAGTGGTCCAGTAGTTGGGACAGACAGGAGCGGCCTGCTCTAAACCCATGCTGTCCTGGGTTGTGCAATTGATGGGTATCAAGATGGGTGGCGATCTTGCTTCTTAGAACCCTTTCAAAGATTTTTATGATATGGGACGTTAGCGCAATTGGTCTGTAGTTCTTTGCTATTGCTTTACTGCCCCTTTGTGGAGCGGGGCTATGTCTGTTGTTTTTAGTAGCTGCGGGACGATCCCAGTGTCCATGCTCCCTCTCCATAGGATGTTAAAAGCATGTGATAGGGGCTTCTTGCAGTTCTTGATGAACACGGAGTTCCATGAGTCTGGGCCTGGAGCGGAGTGCATGGGCATGTCATTTATTGCCTTTTCAAAGTCATTTGGCGTAGTGATGATGTCAGAAAGGCATGCGTCTGTCAAGTTCTGTGGCACTTTCATGAAAAAATCATTTAGGTTTTCGATTTTCAGTCTGGTTAGTGGCTCGCTAAAGACTGAGTCATACTGGGATTTAAGTAACTCACTCATTTCCTTGCTGTCATCTGTGTAGGACCCATCCGGTTTAAGTAGGGGCCCAATACTGGTGTTGTTCTCGACTTTGATTTTGCATAGGAAAAGAAATACTTAGGGTTTCTTTCAATTTCATTTATGGCTCTTAGTTCTTCCCGTGTCTCTTGATTCCTATAAGATTCCTTTAGTTTTAATTCGATGTTTGCTATTTCTCTGACTAGTGTCTCCCTACGTATTTCAGAGATATTGGCCTCCTGTAGCCGCTCCGTTATTCTGTGCCTTCGCCTGTATAGGAGCGCCTCTCTTTCTAGTTTGCATCTTCTCCTCCTTTTCCTTAAGGGAATTTGCCTTGAGCAAACCTCAAGTACCACAGAGTTAATTTGTTCAAGACATAGGTTGGGATCCGTGATGCTTAGGCAATCTTCCCAGTTTATATCATTTAGGACTTGGTTTACTTGGTCCCACCTTATGTTTTTGTTATTGAAGTTGAATTTGGATGACCCAAAGTGTTATCCTAGAGAACCTAGGATAACCCAAAGTGTTATCCTAGAGAACCTAGGATAACCCAAAGTGTTATCCTAGAGAACCTAGGATAACCCAAAGTGTTATCCTAGAGAACCTAGGATAACCAAAAGTGTTATCCTAGAGAACCTAGGATAACCCAAAGTGTTATCCTAGAGAACCTAGGATAACCCAAAGTGTTATCCTAGAGAACCTAGGATAACCCAAAGTGTTATCCTAGAGAACCTAGGATAACCCAAAGTTTGGGTTATCCTAGGTTCTGTACACATATGCTGCTATGTATGATAATCTTTGTAACTGTATCTGTGTATACCTGAATAAACCTACTTACAGTTTGCAGGAAGAAAAAACAACCATTCCCTCAAGTGGCCGGTGCTAATGTTGTGGAACAGCTGGGGAGACCACCCGCCTTCCCATGCTACCCCTCCCCCAACAACACCCCACCATCCCAGCATTCGTATTCCATACGCGTCAACCCAGCTGTGTTTGTCAAGAATAAGAGAGTGAATTGTGTTTTGATCTTTAAATTACTATATCTTGTATCTGCCAAGCAATCATGTCACCCAGTAGGCATACCAGTGTTGCTCAAAGTGGCAAGAAAATGTTTAAGCATTTATTAAGTCTTAGAATTAACGAAGAAAAAGATATTAGACAAGACATAACCTGTGGCTGTAATGAAGTGTTACTTTGTACACATAAAAAGATGTAAACATAAGTTTGTGTGACTAACTTACTGACTGACTGGACTGACTTACTGAATGACTTGACTGACTGAATGACTTGACTGACTGACTGACTGACTTGACTGACTGACTGGACTGACTTGACTGACTGACTGGACTGACTTACTGAATGACTTGACTGACTGAATGACTTGACTGACTGACTGACTGACTTGACTGACTGACTGACTTACTGAATGACTTGACTGACTGACTTACTGAATGACTTGACTGAATGACTTGACTGACTGACTGACTTACTGAATGACTTGACTGACTGACTTACTGAATGACTTGACTGACTTACTTACTGAATGACTTGACTTACTGAATGTCTTGACTGACTTACTGAATGTCTTGACTGACTTACTGAATGACTTGACTGACTGACTTACTGAATGACTTGACTTACTGAATGTCTTGACTGACTTACTGAATGTCTTGACTGACTTACTGAATGTCTTGACTGACTTACTGAATGTCTTGACTGACTTACTGAATGTCTTGACTGACTTACTGAATGTCTTGACTGACTTACTGAATGACTTGACTGACTTACTGAATGTCTTGACTGACTTACTGAATGTCTTGACTGACTTACTGAATGTCTTGACTAACTTACTGAATGTCTTGACTGACTTACTGAATGTCTTGACTGACTTACTGAATGTCTTGACTGACTTACTGAATGACTTTATTAAAGTTAGAGAGACTCAGTACAACTATCGACTTCAGTTCCAGAATCTCTACTATCCACCTCAGCCCAGTAGGGCCACAGCATAACTCTCCACTCTCTTCACAATCATCCACAAACATCAGCACCCACAATTTAAGGTAAATACTATTATTTCTGTTACATTTGTAGTCTTAAGCAGTAAAAACAACATAATACATCACGATAATGAACTACAATTACATATTCTCTTTTATATTTGTAAGATCTGTTGGTCTAAAAAAAACTTGTTTGGCTTTTTGGGGACTCTCAGGACCGTAACCCTATTTTTCCCATAAGTTCTTTTAATTATCTAACACGATTTTACCTAACACGATGTTTTCAGGACCGTAACTACCGTGCTAAATGAGGGTCTACTGTATAACATAAATAACGTAGAAGCATGATAAAGACACCCAAATTAATAAAAACTGACATTATATAGAGAGGTATTGAAGGGTGGAGAGGGATAAAAAAAAAACAATAACTGAGAAAATGTTAGTTGCCTGAAGGGTAACTATAGAAGATCACTCTTATCCTATGCAAAGACTGAAAAAAGTGCGATTTTCTCGGAAAAAAAAAATCCCAAGTAATGAGCTATGCATGAGTTTCCTAGAATATCTCGGAAGTAAGTCATTGACCTATTTCATGTTGTATTACAGTTAATAATAAACAGACTGAAAGGAATTTCCCAGCAAACATAAAACTGAATGTTTTAATTTTGGGTGGTGACACTTTTGAAGTGTCAGTAAGGGGTGATTCCTCGATTTGCGATGAAATCGTTTACCGACAGGGTCTTAGGCCCCTATCTCCGTCGTTAAGATAGGAGAGGCTGTACATATTCCACCATTGTTAATGGTACAGTGCCAGTAAAAATAACCAGATCTCCCCTTTATTATTACAAAATCTTTTTTAAAAACAACAATACAGTGGACCCCCGAGTAACGAGCAACATTCATTCCAGAAGCCTGCTCAAGTGCCATTACCAAACAAATTTACTCCCTTAAGAAATAATGTCAAGTAGGTTAGTCCACTTCAGACCCCCAAAAATACACTTACAAAAGCGCTTAGAATATTATACTTACATAATTGTACGATTTCCGGGGTGCTCATTACTCGGGGGTCCACTGTATTTACATTAAAGAACAAAAACTGTAATATTTGGTACTTGCATTAATATAGTGCTATCTTTACCTTGGCCATTTGAAGCCATCTTGGCAATCTTTCACTCATGTTGTACCACTGCAGGTACAACATGATCTACCGCTGCAGGTACATGATCTACCGCTGCAGGTACAACATGATCTACTGCTGCAGGTACAACATGATCTACTGCTGCAGGTACAACATGGATGAAACGTGAAAATATTCTATTTTCATTCTCATGATATTCCAGCATTCACAATAGGATTGAGGTCTGGACTATTTCCTGGCCACTGCAAAACCTTAATATTTTTCTCAGTGAGCTACTTGGTTACTTTTTTTTTGCTTTGTGACAGGGGACACTATCGTGCATAAGGGTTGTACAGCCATGAATTTCAAAAAAATTCAGCAGGTGGTCCTTGAGAATGGTGATGTAGCAGTAACTTGCATTTCTTTGAGCTGTGATGCAGTCATACTGTATGACTGAATTACAACTTAAAGAAATGCATCCTGAATGGTTGGGTGATCTCTGGATTTAGAGCATCCATCACTCCTGCAAAAGTACCTCCACCTGCTAAGACATCATGCTGCAAGAAACCTCTACTCATGCCACACATGAAGAAGGAATGCCTGCAGCTTGTCGGGAAATATGCGCACTGGAGTGTTCATGATTGGAAAAAAGTCATGTGGTCAGATGAATTCACATTTCAGTGAACTCAAGGTCATCAAAACAGGGTGAGGTACCCCTCCATCAGCTAGTATGACCCAGCATACACAGTGAGCACCATAAAGCACCCACAATCTGTCATGCTTTACTGTTGCTTTAGTAGTTTACTTGGTCATGGGGGTTTGTTTCTCCTTCCCCAAAATGTATAAAGAGTGCCGACTGCTGCACCATCATTTCGAGGACTACTTGCTGAATATTTTTCAAATTCATGGCTGTGCCACCTTTATGCATGACAGTGTCCCCAGTCACAAAGCCAAAAAAGTAACCAAGAAGCTAGCTGAGAAAAATATTGAGGTTTTACAGTGGCCAGGGAATAGTTTAGACCTCAATACTGTTGTGAATGCCTGGAATATCATGAAAAAGAAGATAGAATCTTGCCACATTCCACACATGTATGCCTGCAGCAGTATGCAGTGGTAGATCAAGGACATCTGGGTCAACCAGTTATCAGTTGATTACTTCAGGAATCTGAGTGAAAGCATGCCCAGATGGCTTCAAATAATCAAGGCCAAGGGGGAGATGACAAAATATTAATGTATATACCAAGTACAGTCTCTCCTCACTTATCAACATACTTGTTTACCGACAACTTGGAGTTACGACAGGCTCTCCAACCAGTATGCAAACCTAAATAATGTATATTGGAGCTGATTTCCTCTATTCTGTTTATTACAGTATACAGTACACTTCTGTATAAACATTCAAAAATATACCAGAAATATTATAAATGGAGCAGAGGTAACATTAAAAAAATATCTTAAGATGGTTGACACAAACCCACTACCAGTACAGTATGCTCCTTGCTTAGCAAAGAATTTGTCTACTGACATGGTCTTAGGAATAGAACTCCATCATTAAGTGAGAAGAGACTGTATTACAGTTCTTGTTTTATGTTCATATACAGTCGAACCTCGGATTTCATTTGCCCTGGTTTTCATCAAATTTGGTTTTCGACGACTTTTGTCGTCAAAATTTTGTCCCAGGTTTTGTTCATCCGCTCAGTTTTTGTTGAGCTGACAGTGGTCCGCTGTACCAAACACATCCGCCTGCCCGCACCCACACAAAGCATCCCACGCGTTCTGACTCAGTCTGGCTTTGTTTCTCATGGAGTGAGCATTACCCCGTGCGCATTCATCCGAAACATTTCATAATAATCCACTGGTTTTTGTGCTTGTTTATTGAGTGCGACTGCTAAATAAGCCACGATGGGGCCAAAGAAATTTCTGAGTGCCAGCCCTTTGATAAAGAAGTAAAGTAAAGTAAAGTAAATTTTATTTCATTGCATTTTTACATAGATATTGGTAGTTACAATTATAAACTGAAGTGCAAGGAGAGCCACTGACATGCCATGGCATTAGGGGCAGCTTAATCTAATGACTTAAAGACTATGCATATAATATTAGGGAAATTGATTGAGTTTATTCTAGTTATAAATTTGATTTCAAGTTACAATATGATGATAATGTTATAATTACAATATGAAGATATTAAATTGTAACAAGTATTTAGGAGGATGGTAATATAAAATTGAGAGTAGTATCTTAAGGAAAAAAACATTGAGCATTTTTTAAAGTAATTTATAGTATGAGGATTTAGTTTTGGGTGAGTAGGAAAAAACATTGAGCATTTTTGAAGGCGAGAAACACGATAGAATTCAAGAAAGAACTTGTAGCAAAGTACGAAAGTGGAGTTGGGGTTGGAAGTGATTGGCCAGGATGTGGAAGAGTTGGTGGACGACCACAGGGAAGAGCTGCAAGACCTTCTACTGGAACAGCAACAGACTGCAGCTGAGGAAATTGCTTCAGAGGAGGAGGAAGAGAGAGGGAAGAATGTGCCTTCTTCAGTGATTAAGAACATGTGTGCAAAGTGGAATGAGTTGCAAAGTTTTGTTGCAAGCTGTCTGCAACATGTTCAATGACAATGCCTTGTCCCATTTTAGGCAAATCTTAAAGAGATACCAGAAACAGACCTCTCTGGACAGATTTTTTGTGTAACAGGGGTCCAGTGCCAGTAAAAGACAAAGGGAAGTAACCCTGGATAGGGCCTTGATACCTGAAGTCCTTATGGAGGGGGATTTCCCTTCCAACCAATAACCTATACTCCTCCCTCTCCCCTTCTCGCCGTCTTCCATACACCAACAACAGTCTTCAATAAAGGTAAAAGTGATGTTAAATGTTTATTTATCCATTTCATTAGTAATTTATATTTATTTCTCATTGTTTTCTGTATGTAAAACTATATTCTCTATAAAATGTATTTTTTATTAATACTTTTAGGTTTGTGGAATGGATTAATTGGATTTACATTATTTCTTATGGGAAATATTGCTTCAGTTTTCGTACAATTCGGTTTTCGTCAGACTTTCTGGAATGAATTAATCCCGAAAAATGAGGTTCCACTGAATTTGCTTTTAAATGATTTTCATAATAATTAAGAGGGAGGTCTGGATTATTTTTGCAGGCACTGTACATTATTGGAGAGTACATATTCCACCACCACCATTGTTAATGGCACCATTGTTAATGCCCCTATCACATGCTTTTAACATCCTATGGAGAGGGAGCATGGACACTGGGATCGTCCCGCAGCTACTAAAAACAACAGACATAGCCCCGCTCCACAAAGGGAGCAGTAAAGCAATAGCAAAGAACTACAGACCAATTGCGCTAACGTCCCATATCATAAAAATCTTTGAAAGGGTTCTAAGAAGCAAGATCACCACCCATCTTGATACCCATCAATTGCACAACCCAGGACAGCATGGGTTTAGAGCAGGCCGCTCCTGTCTGTCCCAACTACTGGACTACTACGACAAGGTCCTGGATGCTCTAGAAGATAAACAGAATGCAGATGTTATATACACAGATTTTGCAAAAGCCTTTGACAAGTGTGACCATGGTGTAATAGCACACAAAATGCGTGATAAAGGAATAACAGGAAAAGTTGGTAGATGGATCTATAATTTCCTAACATGTAGAACACAAATAGTAGTAGTCAACAGAGTAAAGTCTGAGGCAGCTACTGTGAAAAGCTCTGTTCCACAAGGCACAGTACTTGCTCCCATCCTATTCCTCATCTTCATATCAGACATTGACAGGGATATAAGCCACAGTGCTGTGTCTTCCTTTGCAGATGACACCCGAATCTGTATGACAGTGTCCACCTTTGAAGACACTGCAAGACTCCAAGCAGACATAAACCAAATCTTTAAATGGGCTGCTGAAAACAATATGAAGTTCAATGATGAGAAATTTCAATTACTCAGATACGGAAAACGTGAAGAAATTAAAATCTCATCAGAGTACAAAACTAATTCCAACCACATAATAGAGCGAAAAACTAATGTCAAAGACCTGGGAGTGATCATGTCAGAGGATCTCACCTTCAAGGACCATAACAAAGTAGCAATTGCATCTGCTTGAAAAATGACAGGATGGATAATGAGAACCTTCAAAACCAGGGATGCCAAGCCCATGTTGACACTTTACAGATTGCTTGTTTTATCTAGGCTGGAATATTGCTGCACACTAACTGCACCTTTCAAGGCGCGTGAAATTGCTGACCTTGAAAATGTGCAGAGAACCTTCACCGCACGCATAAGTGCGATAAACCACCTCAACTACTGGGAACGCTTGAAGTTCCTAAACCTGTACTCTCCAGAACGCAGGCGGGAGAGATACATTATTATATTGGGTCTCTGGTGGTCTGGTGGCTAAAGCTCTCGCTTCACACGGCGAGGGCCTGGGTTCGATTCCCAGCCAGGGCAGAAACATTGGGCGTGTTTCTTTACACCTGTTGTCTATGTTCCCCATCAGTAAAATGGGTACCTGGGTGTTAGTCGACTGGTGTGAGTCGCATCCTAGGACACTGACCTAATCTGCCCGAAATGCTCAGCATAACAAGGGACTTTCTATATAGTAGTATGTCACTGATGTCAGCTAGGCCTGTATACCATGTACATGTACTTGTAGTAAATAAAAAAAAAAAAAAAAATATACACATGGAAAATTCTCGAGGGCTTAGTACCAAACTTGCACACAAAAATCACTCCCTACGAAAGCAAAAGACTCGGCAGGCGATGTAACATCCCACCAATGAAGAGCAGGGGTGCCACTAGCACGTTGAGGGACAACACAATAAGTGTCAGGGGCCCAAGATTGTTCAACTGCCTCCCAGCATACATCAGGGGGATTACCAACAAACCCCTGGCTGTCTTCAAGCAGGCACTGGACAGGCACCTCAAGTCGTACCTGATCAGCTGGGATGTGGTTCGTATGTTGGACTGCGTGCGGCCAGCAGTAACAGCCTGGTTGATCAGGCTCTTGTCCAACAGGAGGCCTGGTCACAGACCGGGCCGCGGGGGCGTTGACCCCTGGAATTCTCTCCAGGTAGACTCCAGGTAGACATTACTGGAGAATACATAAGAGGTCATTACCTTCCAAGCTTTCTCCTTTCTTGACAGAAGAAGTGTTGGTGTCCATGGTGACTGTTCGTCCGCCCAGACGCTGGATAGCTGCCTGGAAGCTGCAGTGAGTGCGTGTTGACACCTCGTAGAACATCAGTGCCATTAACTTGCCCTGCCAAATAAAACTGCAAATAAGCACATACAACTTTTATCCTAGATAAGAAACATCAAAATGGAAAGAAGTATAGATGGGGCTTAATAACTAAAAAACATACTAAAAACTACACAATGGTATTGTGTCATTTTTTGTTATTTACATAACAGTCCACACCAAACTAAAAGTCCAAATAACTGTATTATTCTAGTAGATTCAATAAAGCAAGAGATAAAAAAAAGATCTGAAAAATGCTCTCTCAAATCCTGGGTTCTCAGAAGCTGACCAAAACCAGAGATATTGTCCTAACTAAACCCAATGAACCACATCTCCAGCCAATAGAAAGATCCAACGAGTTAAATTATTTCTTCTCTACCATAGGATCAAGTCTCGCTAACAAAATTCCAAGCACTAATTCTAGAGTGATTGATTACCTTGTTGGAAGCTTCCCAATATCCCTCTATCTTACTCCAACTGAGCCCACTGAAGTCACCCTGATTATAAATTCACTGAAAGACAAGTCAAGAAATTTGGCACAAGTTCTCATGTCCTCTCACCCACCATTACATTACTGTTCAACAAATCACTAGACACCAGCACTTTTCCGTCATTACTCAGAATAGCAAGAGTTACTCCGATACACAAAGATGGAGACCCAACTGATGTAAATAACAATAGGCCAATATCTAACTTACCACTGTTATCCAAAATTTTTGAAAAACTAATACACAAAAGATTGTAGTATTTTCTAGCATCACACAATATACTCAGTCCCTGCCAGTTTGGTTTCAGACCAAATATAGGCATGCTCTTGAAAATAATGAATATCCAATAGGCCTCTTAATTGACCTTAGGAAAGCTTTCACTACATAGACCACAACATCCTACACCTCAAACTAGATCATTACAGTATAAGAGGCTATGCACTTGTACATAAAAAACCTTACATTACCAACAGACATCAACATGTCTTTATCAATGTCTCAACCTCACTAACAAGACCTGTTGACATAGGCATCCCACAGGAAAGTGTCCATGGCTCTCTGCTTTTCCTCTCATACGTCAACAATCTTCCAAATGTACCACAGCAACTTAGACCTGTTCTTATTGCCAATGACACTTGTCATCTCCCACCCTAATTTAAATTCTCTCAACAACATTATTAACCCTTTAACTGTCGGAGACCCCTTTCAGAAACTGTCATTTCATGTCGCAAAATATTCGAAAAAAAAAAAAATTATTTCTTCTTATCAAAATGTTAAGATTATTTTTCTGATTGTTTAAATCCCCCCCAAAAAATTTTGTGATCAGTACTTACCGAGATATAGAGCGGTAAAGTTGGCAAAAAATGAGCCACATATTGCAACAGTGGCAAATGCTGCTCACCTGATAAACTTTGGTTTACTTCCTTTCATAGGTTTCTTGTTTTTTTCACTATTTTATTTTTTACGTAACTTATGTGGCCTTTGAGACCAAAGTAAGGTGCAATGTATATATATACACTCGTTGTATGCAACACAATAATTGCACAAACATTAGTATCATTATATTGTTTACAAAACTTGTTTACACCAACCAACAATAAAAAAAATTGTTTATTACTATTGTTCTATAATATATATACACATATATAATGACTGGACACTTTCCATCAACTGCAATTAGCACTTCAAAGCTCCAAGCTGTGTGTGTGTGTGGACATCTAAATTTGCTGAGTCAGGGTAAGGCAGCTGTCATAATGACATATTATACCATTACTCACCACCCCCACACTGCCTGTCAACCTGTCAACACAAAAGGGGACCCATGTCTTCTTCCCCACAACCTCCTTCCTTTCCTTCATACCTACCTTCCTAGCTTCCTTCATTCCTTCCTTTTTTTATGCCTTCCTTTCTTACATATTTCCTTCCTTCCTTCCTCTCATCTCTTCTTTCCTTCCTTCCTTCCTCTCATCTCTTCTTTCCTTCCTTCCTTCCTCTCATCTCTTCTTTCCTTCCTTCCTTCCTCTCATCTCTTCTTTCCTTCCTTCCTTCCTCTCATCTCTTCTTTCCTTCCTTCCTTCCTCTCATCTCTTCTTTCCTTCCTTCCTTCCTCTCATCTCTTCTTTCCTTCCTTCCTTCCTCTCATCTCTTCTTTCCTTCCTTCCTTCCTCTCATCTCTTCTTTCCTTCCTTCCTTCCTCTCATCTCTTCTTTCCTTCCTTCCTCTCATCTCTTCCTTCCTTCTTTACTTTCTTCCTTCCTTCTGGTATCCTGGGCATTTCTTTTGGTTACAAACTCCTCAAAACCATGAAATTTATCTTCAGACACACTTCCATCTGTGTTAGAGTTATCATTGAGGAAGAGAACAGTCCCAGATGCGCCAAGGAGTCAGATAATTCTTACCGCTAGGCATGCTGAACAAGTACTACTGAAATGGCATTCCCACAATGCACCACTGGCTGCCCGATTTTTTTATACTGTGCACACTGACCCATTCTCTCACATGTAGGCCTACCAGCTTTCTCCAGCTTGATTTGAGGCCGCTAGAATTTAGGCGTATAGATATGTCTGAAACAGTGGCTCGTAAGACGTATATATACGACCAAAACAGTCAAAGGGTTAATGAAAGTGCCCTTCTTATATGAACAGATATTCTATACCATCAGCTCTTTGTACATACTTTGCTGCATTACACTGCAGCCTGTATCCACTTGAATAAGTGGTATAAAATCTGTTCTTTACATCTCTCTCCTTCTCGGGTATTATCTATCCCAGATGTTGCCTTTCTGGTTTCTTCCTTACCGCCACCACTTCTGTTACTTGGTGATTTTAATGCCCACCATTTTCTCTAGGGGGAGTCTCACTGTGATGCATGCGACATTCAGATAGAGGCTTTTCTCACTTCCCTCCCCCTCCATGTTTTAAATACGGGTACTCCCACCCATTTTGATCCTTGTACTCATTCTCTCTCTTGCATCGATCTCTCAGTCTGCTATTACACAACTGTATTAGACTTCACCTGGTCTGTCCTGGACTTGCATGACAGTGATCATTTTCCAATCATCCTTACTTCTTCGTATTCACCACCTCCTCGTAGCCCACGCTGGCAATTCGACCGAGCGAATTGGGATCTTTATGTGCATCTAACTGCTTTTAACCCTTTCAGGGTTTTCGACGTACGTCTTACGCACCAGGGTTGGTGACGTACTAGTACGCCTAGCACCCTCAAATCAAGCTGGAAAAGGCTGGTAGGCCTAGATGTGAGAAAATGGGTCTGTGTGGTCAGTGTGCGCAGTAGGAAAAAATCGGGGACCCACTAATGCATTGTGGGAACCCCATTTTAGTATGTCTTGTTCACCATGTCTAGCGCTAAGAAACTCCTCACTCCTCGGCTAATTGGGACTCTTTTGTTCCCAAGTGACAGATCAAACACAGATGGAAGTGTCAGTGAAGAAGAATTTCATGGTTTTGAGGAGATTGTGACTGAAAGCAATGCCCAGGAAACAAGAAGGAAGAGAGGAACAGATGAGAGGAAGGAAGGTAGGAAGAAAGGAAGAGATGAGAGGAAGGAAGGAAGGAAGTAGGGAAGGTAGATAGGAAGGAGGGAAGGTAGGTAGGAAGGTAGGTAAATAGGAAGGAAGGTAGGAAGGAAGGTAGGAAGTAAGGAAGGAAGGAGACCATCAACCTAGGATAACCCAAAAAATTCAGACAGTGACTTATTTCCATGTGGTTGGTGGAGTGGGGAGGAAGGGATGGATGTTGACAGGCAGTGAGGGTGGTGAGTGGTGGTGTAATTTGTCATTGTGACACTAATTATGCTGGTGACTCGGCATATTTACAAGACCACCCCCACAATGCTGTAGCAGTTCCAGGAATGTGTCAAGTGACTTTATATGTATGTATGTAATGTATGTATGTATGTATGTATATATGTATATATGTATGTACATATATATATATATATATATATATATATATATATATATATATATATATATATATATATATGTATGTATATATGTATATATATATATATATATATATATATATATATATGTATATATGTATATGTGTATATTGTGTATATATATATATATATATATATATATATATATATATATATATATATATATATATATATATATATCAGTGTACCGACTTACGATATTTTTTCATTCAATGCTGTTCATGCCATTACCAAACGAATTTATCTCCATAAGAAATGATGTAAAATAGACTAGTCCTTTAGACCCAAAATTACACTTACAAAAGCATTTAAAAAATCAACTTACATAAAAGGGTGTGTTTGGGGACCATCGTAAGTCAGGGTACCACTGTATATATATATATATATATATATATATATATATATATATATATATATATATATATATATATATATATATATATATAACCAAAACTATTATTCAGAGAGCTGAGGAAGGGTTGTTGAGGTGGTTTGGACATGTAGAAGAATGGACGAGACAGAATGACTTGAGTGTATAAATCTGTAGTGGAGGAAGGCGGTAGGGTCGGCCTAGGAAAGGTTGGAGGAGGGGCTAAGGAAGTTTTGTGTGTGAGGGCTTGGACTTCCAGCAAGCATGTGAGCGTATTTGATAAAGTGAATGGAGACAAATGGTTTTAATACTTGACGTGCTGTTGGAGTGTGAGCAAAGTAACATTTATGAAGGGATTCAGGGAAACCGGCAGGCCAGACTTGAGTCCTGGAGTTGGGAAGTACAGTGTCTGCACTCTGAAGGAGGGGTGTTAATGTTGCAGTTTTAAAACTGTAGTGTACAGCACCCCTCTGGCAAGACAGTGATGGAGTGAATGATGATGAAAGTTTTTCTTTTTCGGGCCACCCTACCTTGGTGGGAATCAGCCGATGTGTTAATAAATAAAAAAAAATATATATATAATAGAAAATTAGTAATAAACATTTTTTTATTGTTGGTTAGTGTAAACATGTTTTGTAAACAATATAATGACAATGTTTATGCAGTTATTGTGTAGCATACAACGAGTGAATATATATACAATATACATTATATATGAAGGAAGGAAGAAAGGAATGAAGAAGGGAAGGTAGGAAGAGATGAGAGGAAGGAAGGAAGGAGGGAAAGTAGGTAGGAAGGAAGGAAGCAGGGAAGGTAGGAAGGAAGGAGGGAAGATAGGTAGGAAGGAAGGAGGGAAGGTAGGTAGGAAGGAGGGAAGGAAGGAAGGAAGGAAGGAGGAGGAAGGAAGGAGGAAGGTAGGTAGGAAGGAAGGAGGGAAGGTAGGTAGGAAGGAAGGAGGGAAGGTAGGTAGGAAGGAGGGAAGGTAGGTAGGAAGGAAGGAGGGAAGGTAGGTAGGAAGGAAGGAGGGAAGGTAGGTAGGAAGGAAGGAGGGAAGGTAGGTAGGAAGGAAGGAGGGAAGGTAGGTAGGAAGGAAGGAGGGAAGGTAGGAAGGAGGGAAGGTAGGTAGTAAGGAAGGAGGGAAGGTAGGTAGTAAGGAAGGAGGGAAGGTAGGTAGGAAGGAGGGAAGGTAGGTAGGAAGGAGGGAAGGTAGGTGAAGGAAGGAGGGAAGGTAGGTAGGAAGGAGGGAAGGTAGGTAGGAAGGAAGGAGGGAAGGTAGGTAGGAAGGAAGGAGGGAAGGTAGGTAGGAAGGAGGGAAGGTAGGTAGTAAGGAAGGAGGGAAGGTAGGTAGGAAGGAAGGAGGGAAGGTAGGTAGGAAGGAAGGAGGGAAGGTAGGTAGGAAGGAGGGAAGGTAGGTAGGAAGGAAGGAAGGAGGGAGGAGGGAAGGTAGGAAGGAAGGAGGGAAGGTAGGAAGGAAGGAGGGGAAGGTAGGAAGGAAGGAGGGAAGGTAGGTAGGAAGGAGGGAAGGTAGGAAGGAAGGAGGGAAGGTATTTAGGAGGGAAAGTAGGAGAGGAAGGGAGGGAAGGTATTTAGGAAGGAGGGAAGGAAGGAAGGAGGGAAGATAGGAAAGAAGGAGGGAAGATAGGAAGGAAGGAAAGAGGGAAGATAGGAAGGAAGGAGGGAAGGTAGGTAGGAAGGAAGGAGGGAAGATAGGTAGGAAGGAATGAAGGAGAGAAGGTAGGTAGGAAGGAAGGAGAGAAGGTAGGTAGGAAGGAAAAAGGGAAGGTAGGTAGGTAGGAAGGAGGGAAGGTAGGAAGGAGGGAAGGTAGGTATGTAGGAAGGAGGGAAGGTAGGTATGTAGGAAGGAGGGAAGATAGGTAGGTAGGAAGGAGGGAAGGTAGGTAGGAAGGAGGGAGGGAAGGTAGGAAGGAGGGAGGGAAGGTAGGTAGGAAGGAGGGAAGGTAGGTAGGAAGGAGGGAAGGTAGGTAGGAAGGAGGGAAGGAAGGAGGGAAGGAAGGTAGGAAGGAAGGAAGGTAGGAAGGAAGGAGGGAATGTAGGTAGGAAGGAGGGAAGGTAGGTAGGTAGGAAGGCGGGAAGGTAGGTAGGAAGAAAGGAAGGAGGGAAGGTAGGAAGAAAGGAAGGAGGGAAGGTAGGAAGAAAGGAAGGAGGGAAGGTAGGTAGGAAGGAAGGAGGGAAGGTAGGTAAGAAGGAAGGAAGGAAAGAGGGAAGGTTGGTAGGAAGGAAGGAGGGAAGGTAGGTAAGAAGGAAGGAAGGAAAGAGGGAAGGTTGGTAGGAAGGAGGGAAGGTAGGTAGGAGGGAAGGTAGGTAGGAAGGAGGGAAGGTAGGTAGGAAGGAGGGAAGGTAGGTAGGAAGGAAGGTAGGTAGGTAGGTAGGAAGGAGGGAAAATAGGTAGGAAGGAAGGAGGGAAGGTAGGTAGGAAGGAGGGAAGGTAGGTAGGAAGGAAGGTAGGAGGAAGGAGGGAAGGTAGGTAGGAAGGAAGGAGGGAAGGTAGGTAGAAAGGAAGGAAGGAGGGAAGGTAGGTAGGAAGTGTTATGGGGGGTATAGGACCCGACATGTATTGTTGTAATTAAGTAACATGAATACCTAATTATACTGAATTAATCAGAATTACTGCTTAAATGTTTTGAGGTCAGACCACCCTTGAGACTTAAAGAAGCTGAATTAACCTGATTTTCCCAATATAATAAATTATAAATATACACAGTTAAATAAGTACAGTGGACCCCCGCTATTCGAACGGCTCGGCAGTCGAACAAATCGTCATGCGAACAAATTATTGCGAGTCGAACGAATACGTTCGTGACCTGTCGGCCCAGGCGCTTGGGTGCCTCACAGCGCAGGCGTGGAGAGCCAGTCCCGCGTTGTTTACACTCGAGAGAACAATACCCTGCACGCTTCACCAGACATTTCACACTTAATTATAATTTTTTGGAGTTTGTTCATTAAGTGCGACTGTGAAATAAGCTACCATGGGTCCCAAGAAAGTTCCTAGTGGTACCCCTGGGCTGATAAAAGTGAGAAACACCGTAGAAATGAAGAAGGAAATAATACAAAAATACGAGAGTGGTGTGCGATTGTGTGATCTTGCCAGGATATATGGCAAAAACAGGTCAACTATCGCTTCTATCCTGCTTAAGAAGGAAGAAATTAAGCAAGCTGATGTTGCAAAAGGTGTTACTGTGCGAGCCAAAAACAGACCACAAATAATCGAAGAGATTGAAAAGTTGTTGCTGGTGTGGATCAAGGATAAAGAGTTAGCGGGTGATAGTGTGTCTGAGTCAATTATTTGTGAAAAGGCAAGGAACTTGTATGCCGATCTTTTAAAGAAAATGCCTGCAACCAGTGCTGATTGTAATGGTAGTGAATTTAAACCCAGCAAAGGCTGGTTTGAGAGATTTATAAATCGTAGTGGCATACATAATGTGGTAAGGCATGGTGAGGCTGCCAGTTCAGACAAATATGCAGCTGAAAAATTCATAAAGGAGTTTAGGACTACATAAAGACTGAAAATTGAAACCTGAACAAGTGTTCAATTGTGACGAAACAGGCCTGTTTTGGAAGAAAATGCCCAACAGGACCTACATTACTCAGGAGGAAAAGGCACTGCCAGGACACTAGCCTATGAAAGACAGGCTAACTCTCATGATGTGTAGTAATGCTAGTGGGGATTTTAAATTAAAGCCTTTACTAGTGTATCACTCAGAAAATCCCAGAGTGTTCAAGAGACACAATGTCGTCAAAAGTAGATTGTGTGTCTTGTGGAGAGCTAGTCAGAATGCATGGGTCACAAAGCACCTTTTCAGTGACTGGATCCAAAATACCTACAGGAAAAGGGTTTGGACAAAAAGTGCCTCCTGTTGCTGGACAATGCTCCTTCACATCCTCAAAACATGGAAGACCTACTGTGTGAAGACTTCAAATTTATAAAACTGAAGTTCTTGCCTCCTAACACCACTCCTCTCCTCCAGCCCATGGACCAGCAGGTCATCTGTAACTTCAAAAAACTCAACACAAAAGCTGTGTTTGAAAAGTGCTTTGAAATGACCTCGGACAGTGAATTGACCCTTAGAGAGTTCTGGAAGAATCATTTCAATATCTACAGCTGCATAGGCCTTATAGGCAAGGCTTGGGAGGGAGTGACTTCAAGGACTTTGAACTCTGCTTGGAGACCATTGTGGCCAGGTTGTGTCCAACAGAGGGATTTTGAAGGGTTTGAGGCTGACCCTGACCCTGCCGACCCTGTGCCTGTTGTGGACTGTATTGTGGAATTGGGCAAGTCCATGGGGTTGGAGGTGAGTGGCGATGATGTGGAAGAGCTAGTGCAGGGCCACAGGGTAGAGCTAACAACTCAAGAGCTGCAAGAGCTGGAAATGGAAGAGCATCAGACCAGATTTGAGGCTATTGATTCACGGGAGAAGGAGGAGGAAGAGGGGCTGAAGAAGGTGCCTTCTTCAGAGATTAAGAGATGTGTACAATGTGGAATAGATTGCAAAGTTTTGTTGAAAAATACCACCTGAACAAGCTCAAACAAGCCATAACAGCAGCATGTTCAGTGACCAAACAATGTCCTTCTTCAGGAACATGTTGAAAAGGCGCCAGAAACAGAGGACTGTGGACAGTTATTTTGTTAAAGTGTCCAGTGACTCCCAAGCTGGTCCTAGTGGGATTAAAAGATAAAGAAAAAAAGTAACCCCAGATAGGGCATTGGTACCTGAAGTCCTTCTGGAAGGGGATTTCCCTTCCAAACACTAACCCCTCCCTCCTCCTCCCTCTCTTCCATATGCCATCAACAATCTTCAATAATGGTAAGTAAAAAGACTTGCATTTATTTACTAATACTTTTAGTAGTACAGCACTGTAGTATTTAATGTTTTTGTCTATGTAGAAGCTTAATTTTATTAAAATATAATATTTTTTATATATTTTTGGATTTCTGGAACGGATTAATTGTATTTCCATTATTTCTTATGGGAAAAATTAAATCGCCTTTCGAACATTTCACGTTAAGAACAAGCTCCTGGAACGGATTAAATTTGAATGGCGAGGGTCCACTGTAGTTTATAAAGTTGCAGGTCTCATTGTAAGTAAATAAGATGTTTGTGAGGAAAATAGTTATTGTGGTAGCTAGGGAATTGTGCTTGTTGACATTCATCAATAAACCTTTAACTTAACCCCCACACTAGTACATGTAGAACCTTGATGATATTATTATTATTTAATCAAATAGAAGCGCTAAACCACAGGGGTTATACAGCGCTGCAGGTTATTGTAGGATGCAGGGAGAGTCTGTTGTAAGAGGGAGATGGACGATTAGTAGGGTATGGAGTGCAGCATGACGGTGGATAGTGCAGGGATAGAGGGTAGCAAGAGATCGAGGTAGAAGGGACTGAGGGAGGTGCTAGAGGTATAATCTTCAGAGTTTGTGTAGTAAGTCAGTTTCTGTCAAAAAGTCAACAAGAGAGTCAGGATTAAAGGAGGGTCCATCTGCAAGAAAAGAAGGTAAAGAAAGGGCCGCAGAGCGAAGACATCGTTGGAGGTAAATTCTGCGTGCTCGTTGATAGAGTGGGCAGTCCAGCAGAGTATGTCGAACAGACACTGGAACCTGACAATGCTCACAGAGAGGGGCAGGGAGCCTCTCTATGAGATACCCGTGAGTAAGACGAGTGTGGCCGATGCGAAGACGGGAGAGTGTAGTCTCTCAACATCGACATTGGTGACAAGAAGAAGGCCAGAAACCTATAACCGGTTTAATAGAATGAAGTTTGTTATTTAGCAGGTCAGACCAGCGTTGTTGCCAACGGGTGCGAAGGTGGGTAGCAATGACCGCAAAATAGTCCGTGAAAGGAACACCTCTATATGAAACTGGAAGGTCATGTACTGCTGACCGCACAGCAGTGTCTGCCTGTTCATTGCCCTGTACGTCAACATGACCAGGGACCCAACAAAAGACAATATCTTTATGCTTGCTAAAGATACGGCGTAACCAAAGGTGGATACAAAGAACTAGGGGGTGAGGTGTATCAATTTTACGGATAGCCTGTAAAGCACTAAGGGAGTCTGAAATGACCACAAATGGTGATACAGGCATAGATGCAATACGGATAAGTGCCACAAGAATGGCATACAATTCAGCCGTAAATATGCTAGCCGAGGGTAATAGATGCCCTCGTACGACGCTGTCCGGAAACACTGCTGTGAATCTGACGCCGTCAGATGACTTGGAACCATCGGTGTATACTGTGATGGCATGGGAATGAGAACGGAAATGGTCTAGAAAGAAAGAGCGAGAAGCCGCCGTAGGTAGTTGGGCTTTTGCGCAAGGTAGAGGAATAGAACAGACACGGACAGCAGGAACTTCCCAAGGGGGTAGAGGAAAGGGTGAAGCCACATGAACATATAAAGGCGGAAGCTGAAGGGAAGACAAGAGTGAATGCAGACAAAGAGAAAAGGGACGAAGTAAACAGGGGCGACGAACAAATAACGAGCGTCTACTAATATCTGTGACAATCCTATACATGGAAGGATTGCGGAGGTCATGAGAGCGAACATAATAGCGAATGCAATGTGCATCATGACGATCGGACAAGGATGGAATGTTCGCTTCTACATAGAGGCTCTCAACCAGGTAAGAACGAAAAGCACCAAGGCATAAGCGTAATCCCTGGTGATGGATGGGATTAAGGCTGGAAAGAGTGGCAGGAGAGGCTGCCTAATATATCTATTCACCATAATCGAGTTTCGATAAAATTAGGGCCGAATGTAGGCGAAGGAGAGTTCTACGATCAGCCCCCCATGAAAGATGTGCGAGGGTTTTAAGGAGGTTCAGCCGGCTATGACAAGTCGCCTTCAGAGAGGTAATGTGAGGTTTCCAGGACAATCTGCGGTCAAACAGGAGGCCGAGAAACCTGACTGTATCACGTTCTGGGATACGTGAGCCGTATAGGTACAATGGATGATCAGAGACCACTGAACATCTAGTGAACGTAATTTGATGAGTTTTGCCACTAGAAAATTTAAACCCGTGAGTGGTGGCCCAATCAGAAACCCGGTTGATGGCATGCTGGAGGGAAACTGCAATGAGGTGACAGTCAGCACCTGCACAAGCTATAGCAAAGTCATCCACATAGAGCGATGACCAAATATTGGATGGGAGAACAGATGCCAGATTATTTATAGCAAGCAGAAAAAGTGTTGTGCTCAGAACACATCCCTGGGGGACACCTTCAGCTTGGACAAATTCCGGGGAGAGTTCATTACTAACCCGGACCCGGAAATGTCTGTCAGTTAAGAAGGCCTTAAGAAAGAATAGTAGGTTGCCTCGGAGGCCTAAGGAGTGGGCCTGGGCCAAGATATTATATCTCCAAGTTGTATCGTAAGCCTTCTCAAGGTCGAAAAAGATAGCGATAACCGAATGGTTATTCGCAAAGTCATTACGAATATATGTATCCAAGCGCAGCAAGGGGTCAATGGCAGAACGGCCCTTACGGAAGCCATACTGACTAGGGGAGAGACTATTATGAGTCTCTAAATACCATATCAAACGTCTATTAACTAGACGTTCCATCACCTTGCAAACTGCACTGGTAAGAGCGATGGGGCGGTAGTGAGAGAGATCACGTCCCGTAGCACCTGGTTTTCGAAAAGGGAGAACAATAGCAGACTTCCACAGCTGGGGAAGAACTCCTTGCGACCATATGAGATTAAAGAGTCGTAAGAGGACAGTAAGAGCAGACTGATGTAAATGCTGTAGCATACGAATATGTATGCCGTCTGGCCCAGCTGCCGATGATCGGCAAGCAGAGAGTGTTGCCTCCAGTTCTTGGAGGGTAAAAGGCACATTATAGGATTCTTCTCTAAGAGAAGAAAAATCTAAGGGCTTTAACTCGCTGGCAGACTTAGAAGAAAGGAACAAGAGGCACAGATGGAGCCCCTGAGAAATGCGGACGAGATGATTACCAATTTCAGTGGCAAAGGCAAGAGGGTGTGCTATATCGACACCAGCAACCTGAAGAACAGGAGCCGGGTCGGGGAGAATTTACCACTTAATTTCCGACTTTCTTCCAGACTGCACTCATCGAGGAAGCCGAAGTGACAGTAGAACGTAATCTCGCCAGCAAGTGCGTTTAGCATCACGTATGACACGGCGAGCAATAGCTCTCTTCTGCTTGAAATCAAGAAGTCTCTGTGGTTCTGTTATACCGATACCTGCCCCATGCAGCACGTTTCAAACGCACTGCCCGAGCACAAGCTGGAGACCACCAAGGCACGCACTTCTGAGGATGCCTGCCCGAGGTTTGGGGAATAGAACGTGAAGCCGCTGTGAAGATGGAGGACGAAAAGAGATGTAAAACCTCATCAATGGAGG
The DNA here is from genome assembly GCA_009830355.1 of Cherax destructor. NCBI lineage: Eukaryota > Metazoa > Arthropoda > Malacostraca > Decapoda > Parastacidae > Cherax > Cherax destructor. The sequence continues at coordinate 28,356 of WNWK01025027.1, forward strand.
ACGAGGTAGGAACCACATGAAAGGCAGTAAGATGTGTGTAAAGGTCCCATTTCGCCCGGTCAAATTGCCAGCGTGGGCAATGAGGATGTGGGGAAAACAGAGGGGACTTAAGGATGATTGGGAAATGATCGCTGTCATGTAAGTCCGGGAGGACAGACCAGGTGAAGTCAAGGACAGTAGATGAAGAGCAGATGGAAAGATCGATGCAGGAGAAAGAATGAGTTCGGGTATCAAAATGAGTAGGAGTACTCGTATTTAAAACATGGAGGGGAAGAGAAGCAAGAAATGCCTCCAACTGAATGCCACGGGAGTCACAGTGCGACCCTCCCCAGAGAAAATGGTGTGCGTTAAAATCGCCAAGTAATAGAAGGGGTGGCGGTAAGGAAGAAACCAGAAAATCAACATCTGGGATAGACATTGCCCGCGAAGGGGAGAGATATAAAGAACAGAGTGTATACCACTTATTCAAGTGGATACGGGCTGCGGTGTAATGTAAGGAAGAAGGAACATAGAGCTGACGGTATGGAACACCAGTGCGTATAAGAAGAGCACTTTTCGTTAAAGGTTCCATCGGAAAAAGGATCCGATGAATATAACAAATCATAGCCTGAAAAGGGCC
>WNWK01025028.1:0-28972 GCA_009830355.1 Cherax destructor
AATTAAACTTATTAATTTCTCATTGATTACTTTTATACAGTTCGTTAACAGTTACAATTTTCCTTTCCTGTTTGTCAACCCTTCACCCGTTAATACTGTTTATTTCCCAGATGCGTCAACTCTTTAAGGTGACTTGATGTCCGTGATGGGCCCTTTATCCAGGGAATTTAAGTAACCCCCCTTTCCCCGGATCAAATCTGTATTTTTCCCCTTTTTTTTCCCCCGATAACTATTTTCACTTCCCCAGTATTTTTTCTTATTTTTCCCTTCCTGGTATTTTTACCCCGGGATTTTTACTTCCCTGGTATTTTTACTTCCCCGGATTTTCTTCCCCGGCATTTTTACTTCCTGGATTTTTACTTCCCTGACATTTTTACTTCCCCGAATTTTTTCTTCCCTGGTATTTTTACTTCCCTGTTTTTTTCTTCCCTGGTATTTTTTCTTCCCCGGCATTTTTACTTCCCTGGTATTTTTACTTCCCCGGTATTTTTCTTCCCCCACATTTTTTCTTCCCTGGTATTTTTTCTTCCCCGACATTTTTTCTTCCCCGGTATTTTTACTTCCCCGAATTTTTTCTTCCCCGGTATTTTTACTTCCCTGGATTTTTACTTCCTGGCATTTTTACTTCCCCGGGATTTTTACTTCCTGGTTTTTTACTTCCCCGACATTTTACTTCCTGACATTTTTTCTTCCCTTTCATTTTTTCTTTTTTGGCATTTTTACTTCCCTGGTATTTTTACTTCCTGGCATTTTTTCTTCCCTGGTATTTTTCTTCCCTGGCATTTTACTTCCCTGGTATTTTTTCTTCCCTGGTATTTTTACTTCCCCGACATTTTTACTTCCCTGGTATTTTTACTTCCCCGGCATTTTTATTCCCTGGTATTTTTACTTCCTGGATTTTTACTTCCCCGAATTTTTTCTTTCCCCGGATTTTTTCTTCCCCGCATTTTTACTTCCCCCGGTATTTTTACTTCCCTGCATTTTTACTTCCCCGGATTTTTTCTTCCCTGGATTTTTTCTTCCCCGGATTTTTACTTCCCGGATTTTTACTTCCTGGTATTTTTTCTTCCCTGCATTTTTACTTCCCTGCATTTTTACTTCCCTTTGCATTTTTACTTTTCTGGATTTTTACTTCCCCCCGGTATTTTTACTTCCCCCGGGTTTTTTCTTCCTTTTTTTACTTCCCGGATTTTTTCTTCCCCCGGTATTTTTTTTTTCCCTGGTATTTTTACTTCCCCCGGTATTTTTTCCGTTTTTTTCCCTTTCCCCGGTTTTTTTCCTTCAATCATTTTTTCCCTTTCCCCTCGTATTTTTTAAATTTTTGCTTTCTAGTTTTTTTTCCTCCAATTAAAATTTTCCATCCAAAGTTTTTTTTTTTCAAACAATTATTCTCTACTTTATAAAAAAAAAAACAAAACTTGTGAAATTTTTTTAAAGTTTAAATCATATTTTTTTTTGCACTGTGATAGGACGATCCAGCCAACTATTGGTTCTGGCATAAATTTCTCCCCCAGTTGCCTGAAGAACTCAGGCAGAATCGTAAGGTTGAAAAAATTCTCCTTTCCCTTTTCCCAATTCTTGAGCCATCAGTCCCAAATGCCCTTTTTTTTAAAGGACGGAGATTCGAGCCGGGAGAATTGAAATTTTTCCCCGGGGGTCCTGCGCTGAAAGATAGCTCTATAAATCACGGAATATTTAAGTGCTTCATGGTGGTTTTTTTTGACCCCATTTTTTTCCCTTATGCCAAGGAATTGTCTCAGAGGCGTGGTACCTGTCCCCCTGAGCTGGAGTCCACCGGGTCTACCACTTTTTACCAAGAAAAAAATTATCTAAATTTCTGTGCAGTAAGTCGCATGCTATTATGTATTTTATATATATATATATATATATATATATATATATATATATATATATATATATATATATATATATATATATATATATTTTTTTATTTTGGTGTGTGTGTGTGTTGTTTTCACATAATTTTCAGTGTATGTGAATTTTTCCTTTCTCTCTCTCTCTCTCTCTCTCTCTCTCTCTCTCCCCATCATTCTGTCCTCTGACTTATCCCATCTCTTATATTTCCTACCTTCCTTCCCATTTGCTCCCCTCCCCCTCACCCATAAATTTTTGCTCTCCTCACACTCTCTCTTCTCACTCATCCCCATCAACACCTCTCTTTTTTCTCGCTGTCTCTCATTTTTGCTCTCTCATTCTTGCTCTCTCTTTCACTGTCCCCCGCTGTCTCTCACTCTTGCTGTCTGCCCCTTTACTTTTCATTGCTTTCCTCTCCCTCACTCACCCTCGTTCTACCTTCTTCTCCATCACCATCCTCTTTCTTCACTCCCCCTTACCTGGCTGGAACAATTCACAACTAACACAATAACCTGGCTGGAAAAACACAACTAACACAATAACCTGGCTGGAAAAACACAACTAACACAATAACCTGGCGGGAAAAACACAAAAACACAACCTGGGGGAACAATTCACAACTAACACAAAACCCTCGGAAACAATTCACAACAACACACTAATCTGGCGGGAAAAACACAACTAACACAATAACCGGCTGGAACAATTCACAACTAACACAAAAACCCGGGGGAAAAACACAACTAACACAATAACCTGGCTGGAACAATTCACAACTAACACAATAACCTGGTGGAACAATTCACAACTAACACAATAACCTGGCTGGAACAATTCACAACTAACACAATAACCTGGCGGGAACAATTCACAACTAACACAACCTGGCTGGAACAATTCACAACTGATACAATAACCTGCCTTGAAAAATTTAAACACAATAGCTTGATGAAACAATTTGGCGGGATAAAAACACAATAGCCTCTTTGGGAACAATTCAGAACACAATAACCGGCTGGAAAAATTCAAAACACAGTAACGTGGCTGAAACAATTCATAACTGTCCCACTAGACAAGGGGTCATTAAGTTGTTCACCTGTTTACCACCAGTAAAGAATACTGTTCTTACATTGAAGATTAAATAAACTCTCAACCGGGCCTGGTCTCAGCCCGGGGCCGCGGGGGCTTTGCCCCCCCAAAACCCCTTCCATGTATACACCAGACATATACATCCCCCGGTGTATATATTCTTGCTGTCACACAAGCAGTCAGCTGTCTAGTTGAAGTTGCACACCCACTACTTTGCAACACTAAATTCCTGGGGGGACACCCCCTCACTACACTATGGGGATTGCCATCCTCTAATTCACGCAACAAACAAGGAGTGCTGTCAAACTGTCAAAGGAAACGCAAACAGCGACGACGGAAAACAGGAGCAATGCAGGTCCGACCTTGTCAAGGCTTGATGCATGGTCTATACACCTGGGTATGGCTTGATGCATGGTCATACACCGGGGTATGGTTGATGCAGGGTCTATACACCTGGGTATGGCTTGATGCATGTGTTCATACACCTGGGTATGGTTTGGGATGCATGTGTCTATACACCTGGGTATGGCTTGATGCAGGGTCATACCCCTGGGTATGGCTTGATGCGTGTGTCTGTACACCTGGGCATGGGTTGATGCCTGTGTCTATACCCCGGGCATGGGTTGATACATGTCTATACACCTGGGCATGGGTTGAATTTTCTATACACCTGGGCATGGGTTGATGCCTGAGTCAAACACATGGGCATGGGTTGATACATGTATATACACCTGGTAATGGGTTTGATGCCTGTGTCAATACACCTGGGCATGGGTTGATGCCTGTGTCTATACACCTGGGCAGGGTTGATGCCTGTGTCTATACTGGGGACATTGGTTGATATATGAATTTGTACACCTGCTCGTGGGTTGATGTAAATTTATACACCTGTCATGGGTTGATACAAGTTTCTATATACCTGAGCATGGGTTTAAAGCACGACTGAGGGTATACATCCTCGGTATAAATACACGAAGAGATGTAAAAAAACTGAATATAAAATAGTCAGGTGTATATACACCCGAGATATATACCTCAGTGCACAGTTGCCAAAAAAAAATACACCCTTGGTGTATAATTGGTTGGGTTTAAAGGGGTTTAAAGCCTGGTGACTAAAAGTCATTAAGGCTGCAAGTGACCTTTTTACACACAATATTTTAATACCTAAAAATTTAGATTAAGGTAAACTATTATCGTATATACACTGAGAGAAATAAACCTTTGGTTTTTTTTAAAAAATATATATATATATATATATATATATATATATATATATATATATATATATATATATACATATGTAAACTGAAACTACTTTCAAAAATGCTCAATATTATTTTCCTTAAGATAATCTCAATTTTATTACCATCCTCCTAAACACTTGTTACAATGTAATATCATCATATTTAATTTTAACAGTATAATATCATAAAATTGTAATTTGAAATCAAATATATAACTAGAATAAACTCAATCAATTTCTCTAATATTATCATAGTCTATAAGTCATTAGATTGTGCCCCAATGCCATGGCATGTCAGTGGCTCTCCTTGCCCCCCAAATTTAGTGGCTATCCTTGCACTTCACCATGGCATGTCAGTGGCTCCCTTTCACTTCACCATGGCATGTCAGTGGCTCTCCTTGCACTTCACCATAGCATGTCAGTGGCTCTCCTTGCACTTCACCATGGCATGTCAGTGGCTCTCCTTTATTCACCATGGCATGCCCGTGGCTCTCCTTTCACTTCACCATGCATGTCAGTGGCCCCCTTGCATTTACCATGGCATGTCAGTGGCTCTCCTTTCACTTCACCATGCATTTAGTGGCTCTCCTTGCACTTCACCATGGCATTTAGTGGCTCTTTGCACTTCACCATGCATGTCAGTGGCCCCCTTGCACTTCACCATGGCATTCAGTGGCTCTCCTTCACCTCAGTTTTGATTTTACTTCAATATTATGGTTTTGCATTAATGGCTTTGGGTCTTTGATTCATTTATATTTAACTCAAAATTGAAAAATTCAATAAATTTGACTTCTATTTTGTAATACTATATATTTTAAAATTCCTTTTTCTTTAAAAATCCAATTTTTCAATTGCCATTAAGGGGAACCCAATTTTTGCTTAAAAAAATTGCAACTTTTTTTTAACAAATTTTTTTATGCCGAAACGGTTTTCTTTTGGCAAAATTGTTTATTAAAAATTTTATTAAAATTTTCTTAATTTTTTTAAAAATTAAAAAGATGCTTTTCTGTTCTTTTTTGCGGTGCTGTTGTTGTTGGGGTGTTGTTGTTGCTGGTGCTGTTGTTGTTGCTTTTTTTGCTGGTGCTGTTCTTGTTTCTGGTGTTGTTGTTGCTGGTGCTGTTTTGTTGCTGGGGGGGTGTTTTTGCTGGTGTGTTGTTGTTGCTGGGGTGTTGTTGCGGTGGTGTTGTTGTTGCTGGTGTTTTTGTTGTTGCTGGTGGTGTTTTGGGTTTCTGGTGGTGTTGTTGTTGCTGGTGGTGGTGTTGTTGCTGGTGGTGTTTTTGTTGCTGGTGCTGTTTTTGTTTCTGGGGGGTGTTGTTTTGCTGGTGGTGGTGTTGTTGCGGTGCTGTGTTGTTGCTGGTGCTGTTGTTGCTGGTGTTTTTGTTTGTTGCTGGTGCTGTTTTTGCTGTTTTTGTTGCTGGTGCGTTGTTGCTGGTGCTGTTTTTGTTGCTGGTTTCTTTCGTTGTTGCTGGTGCTGCGTTGTTGCTGGTGCTGTTGTTTGGGGTTTCTGTTGTTGCTGGTGCTGTTTTTATGGTGCTGTTGTTGTTGCTGTTGTTTCTGGTGCTGTTTTTTGCTGGTGCTGTTTTTCTGTCTGTTGCTGCTGTGCGTTTGTTGCGCTCTGGCTTTGTTGGCTCTTCTGTTTTCCCTTTGTGCTGTGCTGGTTGTTGTGTTCTTTCTGTTTCTGTAGTGCGTTGTTGTTGCTGCAGTGTTGTTGTTGCGTTCTGTTGCTGTTGCTGCTAGTGCGTTTCTGTGCTGCGTCAGAGCACGAAACAGAAACAAATATCAAACCCGTGTCATTTTTGCCCGCCTCGTGGTGAGCGAAAAACACACGATCTCTAACCCCGGAACCCCTACTAAAAGTCACGCACCCCGCAGAGCTAATGTTTTTCCGTGGTCCCAGGACATACGATGGTGTGGGTCCGGGGCGATGGTGCAGCTGGGGGCAGTGTTGTTTTGATAAATGTACCTGTGCCTAAATTTAAAAAACAGATCATTGTTTTGTTTACCCCCTTCGTCTCTGGCCAACAATAACCTTCCTCCTTCTTCCCATGAGATATTCATTTAAAAATTTCCCATTAAATTTTATATAATAATGGAGATACAGGCGCCATCCCCCCCTCTGCGCCTTAATACCATAATAAAAACCCAAACGTTTTATAGTCAAAATATATAAAGCTGCCGTGAGTCTCTCTTGGGGCCCTTTTTTTACAGCAGAACAGCGAGTCATCTGCAAAAGCTGTAAATGAGGGCTGTTATTGTGCACTTGTCACCAGCACAGCGGCAGCTGCCACCACCACCTACCACCATCACCTACCACCATCACCTACCACTACCACCACCATCACCTACCACCCCCAAACCTACCACCATCACCTACCACCTCCCCACCCCCCATCCCCTTTTACCCATTTCCACCATCACCAACCCCATCCCCGTTATCAACTATACTGTGTGAAGGGGTCTCGCTCAGCCCCGCCAATAACGGAGCTCCGGAGTGTGGGCAAACGGGGGGCTAACGAAGTAACGAGGCGAGTGCAGTGGTGAAATTGTGGTTCAACTACGCTACCGGAATTGTGGAATTGTGACATGACCACGCTACGATGAAGGTGAATTGTTGAAATTGTTACTGAACGAGTCTAGAGAGGTGATAATAGTGAAATTGTTCCTTAACAAAAGTACTGAATAGAAATTAATAGTGAAATAGTTAATTAACGAGCCTAAAACAGAGGAGGTAATACTCATAAATGGTTACCTAACGAGGATTAAGAGCGGGAAGTAGCTCTAAAATTGTCACCTAAAAGTTAATTGAAGTGTTAATTGTTAAACTATTAACGAACATGGAGGAAAGGGGCGAAATTTTGCCCCAAATTTAAAAAAAATAATGAAATATTTAAAAAAATTATTTAACTGGGATTGGGAGGAATTTATTATTATTGGTTTTATAATTTAATGTTTTTATTTATTAATTATTTTCATTATTAAATATTTTCATTATTATTTTTTTCTTTATTTATTTTTTATATTTATTATTGTTTAGAGCAAATAAAAAAAGCCCACGAATGACAGGGGTTTTTATCAAGACCAAGAAAGTAAAAAAGAGCTCAAGAAATTTATCGAGGCGATCAGAAGTCAAAACTGAGCTCTGAAAACGCTTTAGAGTCAAGGAGATTCACAACAGAGCCCAGCAGTCCTAGTAATTGCAATCACAATAGACCCCGGGAATCACAACAGAGTCATGGAATCACAACAGAGCCTGGGAATCTCAACAGAGCCTAGGAATCTCAACAGAGTCTAGGAATCACACCAGAGCCCAGGAATCACACCAGAGCCCAGGAATCACACCAGAGCCCAGGAATCACACCAGAGCCCAGGAATCACACCAGAGCTCAGGAATCACACCAGAGCCCAGTAATCAACACCAGAGCCCAGGAATCACACCAACGCCCAGGAATACACACCAGAGCCCAGAAATCACAAGAGCCATGGAATCACAACAGAGCCTAGGAATCTCAACAGAGCCTAGGAATCTCAACAGAGTCTGGGAATCTCAACAGAGCACGGGGAATCACACCAGAGCCCAGGAACCCACCCCCAACCCGGAATCCCCAGAGCCCAGGAATGCCTAAGAAAATCGGGAAAGAGACACATTGGGAGTCGGCAGATATTACCAAACAGAGCGAGATACAAAAATTTGGGTATTGCAATGCATCCATAAGGAAAAGCAAAGGATGCACCCAATGGTCAGAGGGGAAGAATATTGTCAAAATGGGGGGGTTTTTTTACCCTGAAAATTTAGATATCACGCCCGAGCATCTGAAACATATAGCCAGGATTGAAAAAAAAACAGAGCCACAATGATTGTATTACCTGCTGGGAAATTTTCAACTTATGGATTTGATTTAATTTCAGATTGAAATATATATATATATATATATATATATATATATATATATATATATATATATATATATATATATGTCGTGCCGAATATGTTGAACTTGTGATTTTGGCTTAAATAGCAACGCTCTTCTTCAAATAAGGCAAGCGAAATTTTTGTATGCAATAATTTCGCAAAAAACATTTTTGAATCTAACGAAAAAAAAATATTTCATTGTTCTGTTTATTATTAAATGATTGTAAAAATTATTAAAATAAAAGTTGGATTAGACTAAATTAAATTGAGCTTGTTTAATAAGGTTAGGTAAGTTTCTTTTTGGGACAAAATCATGAATTATTATATTAACATAAATGAAAAAATATTATCTTTAAATGTATAAGAATTTTTTTTTTGAAAGGACTTAATTTTAAATAAGTTCTTTCTAATTGACCAGTTTTACCTATTCGGCAACACACACACACTGATAGACACACACACACACACACACACACACACACACACACACAGGTTTGGGACAAAATAATATGAACACCTGTTCTTTAACTTTTTATTTCCAGTAGGAGTTCCAAATGCAGTTAAAACAACCCCAGTTCGTCAAGGAATTGATTCACATATCATATGAGCATTATCTCGGGAAATTTTGAGCCATTCCTCAACAAAACCTGCTCTAACTTTTCCATAGACGACCCTGGAGGAAATCTGTTCCGACTTGGGTGCCAACTCACCTCCATAGATACTGATAATATCTAGCTCCAGTGATTGTGGGGCGATCATGATCGACTTTACCTCATGTTCTTCATGATAATTTTGAATAACTCTACTGGTGTGAAGTGGTGCATTATTATCTTGGAAGATAGCGAAAAAAGGGGACCTGTAACACATTTAAATTAATTATTCAGTCATTCGACAGTTCAGTCAACAGTGTGTATGTTATTTTGTTTATTTTGTATATGTAAAGTATAATATAAACACCCCGGTTGTCTCCCACTGAGGCAGGTTGACCGATAGACATTGAAACATATTAACCATTTATTCAGTAGCTGTGTTCCCTGAAGTGCGCAGACATCACAGTTCAAATGACCTAAGTGGGTTATTCATCGCGAAGATTGGTGGAGAGTTGATCGTCCTTCGCTAATAAGAGGGTGAGAGATACCATGGTACTCGCCTAGTCGTTCTGTTGAGAAGACGAAAGGGCTGATAGCAAGATGTGATTTAGGAGGCGTTGGTGGTGGTCGTTGTTGTCTTCGCCTCTTCTACGTCTTTTCTTTATTATTACTAGTATAGTATATTAGTATTAGTAGTAGTAGTACTATTATTAAGGCTCTTAGGGATCACACAGCGCAGATGAATGGGACGTAATCAAGTTATATCTAGGGAAGGGGTAGTTACGTCCAGAAAGATATGTAGATCAAGAACCCTTCTGCATCAAGGTACGCTCCCGGAAGGTTGTGCTGTGAGAGCCAGCTGAGAGCAGCGGCCCTTGTCTTCGGCCGCTGCGACCAGAGGCCACTGTAGCCCAAGCCTAGTTTATACCCACAGTATTAATCACAATAGTTGCCAAGTAGCTTGCCACAGAGATGGCAGTCGGTGCTAGGATTTCATGAAGTATATTTGTAAATACGAGAACTGAAGGAGAAAGGGGTGAGAGGACACAAGAGATGTGGTCAACGTAGGAAGAGATTGAGGAAAGGAAATGGGCCAAAAGTATTTCTGTAAACAGCTGATAAGGGAATGTCGACTAGCAGTCACAGAGGTGCGCTCCTCTGTGTTAATCTTGATGGTGTTAAGGTAGAGTTTCGACAAACATGAATAATACGAAGAAATCTAGAACACTGCTAGCCTTTATTAGACAAGACTCGCGAAATCGTAATGACACATTGTAAACAAACCATACCATGGTGGGGTTAGAACCTGGATCAGAGAGTTCAAAACTCCAGACCGTCGCGTTAGCCACTGGGCGACGCGACGGTCTGGAGTTTTGAGACTCTGATCGCGGGTTCTAACCCCACCCGTGGTATGGTTTATTAGGACAACATTTCGCCCTCTGAACGAAGCATTGCCCTTGTAACAGCACACTACGGTTTTAAAGTCAGGATCGATACTCGTGGAAGAGCAAAGCACTGATTATCAATTAGCGCAGGTGTTCTCGTAGGTCTCTAGGCCATATATTGTATAAACAGAAGTATAGAAGAGGATAGTGGAAGTAACTTGGCTATCATGCTTTCTCTTCTTAAGAATGAGACCTGTCATCGTCTGAGACTTAAGTAACAGTGTGTAACAGAAATGTGTTCGTTCAGGCAGTTTCCTGGCGCACGAACAATGCTGGGGGTAAAAGTCAACCTTGCGGCAGCTCTTTAATTGGTGGGGAAGTCTGAGAGGTCAAGAGGCCTGCCTGTTTATGGGCTAGCAAGTCATGTCAGGTTAAACTTTAATTTTCGTAGTTTTTAGACATGATTCGTCTGCCTGCCTCACGAAAGAGTAATAACAGGATTGGAAACAAACCACGGTACGCGTGGGGTTAGAACTCATGGAGAGTGAGTTGTAAAACTCGCCATTGGTTTAAACCCCACCCGTTCCGTGGGTTATGATTCGTCTGGTTTGAAAAGATGCATTTGATGACAAATATGTAGTTCAAAGACAGGTTTTGTAGGTCCAGCTTAAATTTGGACAACATTTCGCTCACTTTTAAAGCGAGTAAAACTTTCCCCAGATAAAAGGCTTGATCAAATTTAAATGACTTCGTCCTGAATAACTGCCGTCTTAAAATGGCTCCTGACATTTACCTCTCCGTTGATGAATTGTCTGTCATATCTTAAGGTGTAATTATGCTCATCCATTTATATTGATGAATGCTCACTATCTTCACTACTTGTCACTATCAACAGCTCACTATCTTAACTAATCACTATCAACAGCTCACTATCTTCACTAATCACTATCAACAGCTCACTATCTTAACTAATCACTATCAACAGCTCACTATCTTCACTAATCACTATCAGCAGCTCACAATATTCATTGCATAAACACTAGTTCATTATCTTCACTAGTTAACACTCAACAAGTCAATATTTTCACTGCTTAAAATAATCTTACCATTTTAAGGTTCCTTACACTTATCTCTGTGATGATGAATTGTCAGTCTTATCATTGTAGGGTGTTAGCCTAGTTCTTAGAATTATAAGGTGTTAACCTAGTTCTTAGAATTATAAGGTGTTAACCTAGTTCTTAGAATTATAAGGTGTTAAACTAGTTCTTAGAATTATAGGGTGTTAACCTAGTTCTTAGAATTATAAGGTGTTAACCTAGTTCTTAGAATTATAAGGTGTTAAACTAGTTCTTAGAATTATAGGGTGTTAACCTAGTTCTTAGAATTATAGGGTGTTAACCTAGTTCTTAGAATTATAAGGTGTTAAACTAGTTCTTAGAATTATAGGGTGTTAACCTAGTTCTTAGAATTATAGGGTGTTAACCTAGTTCTTAGAATTATAAGGTGTTAAACTAGTTCTTAGAATTATAGGGTGTTAACCTAGTTCTTAGAATTATAGGGTGACCTAGTTCTTAGAATTATAGGGTGTTAACCTAGTTCTTAGAATTATAGGGTGTTAACCTAGTTCTTAGAATTATAGGGTGTTAACCTAGTTCTTAGAATTATAGGGTGTTAACCTAGTTCTTAGAATTATAGGGTGTTAACCTAGTTCTTAGAATTATAGGGTGTTAACCTAGTTCTTAGAATTATAGGGTGTTAGCCTAGTTCTTAGAATTATAGGGTGTTAACCTAGTTCTTAGAATTATAGGGTGTTAACCTAGTTCTTAGAATTATAGGGTGTTAGCCTAGTTCTTAGAATTATAGGGTGTTAACCTAGTTCTTAGAATTATAGGGTGTTAACCTAGTTCTTAGAATTACAGGGTGTTAACCTAGTTCTTAGAATTATAGGGTGTTAGCCTAGTTCTTAGAATTATAGGGTGTTAACCTAGTTCTTAGAATTATAGGGTGTTAACCTAGTTCTTAGAATTATAGGGTGTTAACCTAGTTCTTAGAATTATAGGGTGTTAACCTAGTTCTTAGAATTATAGGGTGTTAACCTAGTTCTTAGAATTATAAGGTGTTAAACTAGTTCTTAGAATTATAGGGTGTTAACCTAGTTCTTAGAATTATAGGGTGTTAACCTAGTTCTTAGAATTATAGGGTGTTAACCTAGTTCTTAGAATTATAGGGTGTTAACCTAGTTCTTAGAATTATAGGGTGTTAACCTAGTTCTTAGAATTATAGGGTGTTAACCTAGTTCTTAGAATTATAGGGTGTTAGCCTAGTTCTTAGAATTATAGGGTGTTAACCTAGTTCTTAGAATTATAGGGTGTTAACCTAGTTCTTAGAATTATAGGGTGTTAGCCTAGTTCTTAGAATTATAGGGTGTTAACCTAGTTCTTAGAATTATAGGGTGTTAACCTAGTTCTTAGAATTATAGGGTGTTAACCTAGTTCTTAGAATTATAGGTGTTAACCTAGTTCTTAGAATTATAGGGTGTTAACTTAGTTCTTAGAATTATAGGATGTTAGCCTAGTTCTTAGAATTATAGGGTGTTAACCTAGTTCTTAGAATTATAGGGTGTTAACCTAGTTCTTAGAATTATAGGGTGTTAACCTAGTTCTTAGAATTATAGGGTGTTAACCTAGTTCTTAGAATTATAGGGTGTTAACCTAGTTCTTAGAATTATAGGGTGTTAACCTAGTTCTTAGAATTATAAGGTGTTAAACTAGTTCTTAGAATTATAGGGTGTTAACCTAGTTCTTAGAATTATAGGTGTTAACCTAGTTCTTAGAATTATAGGGTGTTAACCTAGTTCTTAGAATTATAGGGTGTTAACCTAGTTCTTAGAATTATAGGGTGTTAACCTAGTTCTTAGAATTATAGGGTGTTAACCTAGTTCTTAGAATTATAGGGTGTTAGCCTAGTTCTTAGAATTATAGGGTGTTAACCTAGTTCTTAGAATTATAGGGTGTTAACCTAGTTCTTAGAATTATAGGGTGTTAGCCTAGTTCTTAGAATTATAGGGTGTTAACCTAGTTCTTAGAATTATAGGGTGTTAACCTAGTTCTTAGAATTACAGGGTGTTAACCTAGTTCTTAGAATTATAGGGTGTTAGCCTAGTTCTTAGAATTATAGGGTGTTAACCTAGTTCTTAGAATTATAGGGTGTTAACCTAGTTCTTAGAATTATAGGGTGTTAACCTAGTTCTTAGAATTATAGGGTGTTAACCTAGTTCTTAGAATTATAGGGTGTTAACCTAGTTCTTAGAATTATACGGTGTTAAACTAGTTCTTAGAATTATAGGGTGTTAACCTAGTTCTTAGAATTATAGGGTGTTAACCTAGTTCTTAGAATTATGGGTGTTAACCTAGTTCTTAGAATTATAGGGTGTTAACCTAGTTCTTAGAATTATAGGGTGTTAACCTAGTTCTTAGAATTATAGGGTGTTAACCTAGTTCTTAGAATTATAGGGTGTTAGCCTAGTTCTTAGAATTATAGGGTGTTAACCTAGTTCTTAGAATTATAGGGTGTTAACCTAGTTCTTAGAATTATAGGGTGTTAGCCTAGTTCTTAGAATTATAGGGTGTTAACCTAGTTCTTAGAATTATAGGGTGTTAACCTAGTTCTTAGAATTATAGGGTGTTAACCTAGTTCTTAGAATTATAGGGTGTTAACCTAGTTCTTAGAATTATAGGGTGTTAACTTAGTTCTTAGAATTATAGGATGTTAGCCTAGTTCTTAGAATTATAGGGTGTTAACCTAGTTCTTAGAATTATAGGGTGTTAACCTAGTTCTTAGATTTATAGGGTGTTAACCTAGTTCTTAGAATTATAGGGTGTTAGCCTAGTTCTTAGAATTATAGGGTGTTAACCTAGTTCTTAGAAATATAGGGTATTAACCTAGTTCTTAGAATTATAGGGTGTTAACCTAGTTCTTAGAATTATAGGGTGTTAACCTAGTTCTTAGAATTATAGGGTGTTAGCCTAGTTCTTAGAATTATAGGGTGTTAACCTAGTTCTTAGAATTATAGGGTGTTAACCTAGTTCTTAGAATTATAGGGTGTTAACCTAGTTCTTAGAATTATAGGGTGTTAACCTAGTTCTTAGAATTATAGGGTGTTAACCTAGTTCTTAGAATTATAGGGTGTTAGCCTAGTTCTTAGCATTCACCTCTGTGTTGATGAATGTTCAGTCTTACAATCCAGACTCGTAGTGACCCAAGGAGTATTCTCCTGTTATTGCTCACTGTTGCTGCTCACTGTTGTTGCTCACTGTTGCTGCTCACTGTTGCTGCTCTCTGTTGCTGCTCTCTGTTGTTGCTGCTCATCATCCTCTCGGGTTAAAGCTGGAGGCTACACTTGTGTTATTTCTGTGCTTCATTGATCTCTGCTGTGCGAGGCTCCGTTCGCCTATTCAGCATCGTTTTAATTTAGGCAAGAAAATAGTTTTCCGAACGTTTTGTTCAATCTTCTGAGACGCATTTGAACACTCAGTAACTAAGCAGAATAGAAGAGGCCAGTGCTGTGTACCGTTCAACTTCGAAGCTTACAATAGGAAGAACATTTCTGACAGCATTTTTGTGATATGTTTGTACCAGCGTCACCACATGTGACTCTACTGTCTCATCCACAGCTTCGCAAGTTTTCATGGTACGTTATAAAGCCATACAGTCCATTACCCCAAGAACAGTCGCAATGAACGACTGTCAGTGAATACGTGTGTATGTATGAGTGTATGTGGCTACGTATTTGTGTATGTAGATAGGAATATACATGTATGTGGGTTAGTGAAGGAGATTGTCTTCACCCTTCAGGGTAACATCTCAAACTTCATTAAACTTAAGACATCAACTTGAGCTCTGATGGCTCCTGCCTTTCTTCAACTCTAACTTAACTCAGGGAGGAATCGTCTTACTTAAAAACTAAGTTAGCAAAGCCTTGCGAGAACTTCTTATAAGTTGCATTTATTTCGGTAAGAAATTTCATCAATGATGAAAATTTAAATTTTAAAAGAGTAGTTAATATTATTAATCAAATCACGAAATGGATTTGGCTTGAACCTATTATTATTATAATTATTATTATTATTATTATTCTTGATGAATCAGACACTTGGGCAACATACGGGTATCTTTATTTGGAACGTTTCACCAACCAGTGTCTTCCTCAGTCTAATTCCGAGAAGAATGGTTGAAGATCAGAAAGAATTTGAAGTAATCAGTCCCTCAGTCTGGAGTCCATGTGATCAGTCAATCTTGAAAAGTTTGGACTGAGGTGAGCGAAACGTTTCCACGATAAAGATACCCAAGTTTTGCACAAGTGTCAATTCTATCAAACCATACACAGGTGGGGTTAGAACCTTCGATCAGAGAGTCTCAAAACTCCAGACCGTCGCGTTTTAAGACTCTCTGATCACGGGTTCTATCCCCACCCGTGGTATGGTTTGTTTGCAATCGTGTCATTACGATTTCGTGAGTCTAATTCATCAACCTGTTGGTTCTCTGAACCAGTTATCTACATTTTTATTATCATGTATTCAAGGGGAAGGGTTAAACCAGTAGGAGCACTCAGGTTTGATCCTAGGTCAGATTCAAAGAGCATTAGACAACATGTATGAAACAAGCAGCTGATTATGTCTAGTACACTATTGATCATCCCTGTACAGTAACTTCTGCCATGATAGAACAACTACTATATTCACTGTTAAGATCGTGGCTTCCACTGTCACAGTAATGTCGTGAGAAGAGAACAAAGGTCAAATCAGACATATTAACTTTAAAATTTTCCCCTGACACCAAATTAAGAAACTAAATGCTCTATAATTTCATTTCCATTATCATTAGTTTTCTCCTCCACATCCTCTTCCAAACTATCTTCGTCATATGGTTTAAACAACTGTCAGATTCTCCATATTTGTTAAACGCAGAGAGCAAGGGAGCTGAGACGCCACACATCCACATCTCAGAAATAAATCCAGCTGATCGCTGCTACACCTGCATTGGATCAATTTCATGACCTCAGGCGGTGCACCTGGGAAAGGCCTGGGTTAGGCACACTGCAGATAGGCAAGATTGCCTTTTCTTATACCCAAATTTCATTGTATCTAGGTCTGGAGGTTCCTTTTCCAGAGAAGCCCTTCGTATACATGTTTGAGAAGGAGCCCTCTTTGTGTTTTCAATGAATTCTTCATAAATGGTATAAATTACCAACTAGTAAGACATGTGCAACAGGTGGAAATAAATGGTATAAAATACCGACACAATGGAAAAATAAACACATAAGCAGTATAATGTGATCTTTTGACAACGTTTGCCACGCAGTGCTTTATCGAGTCATAGACAGATCTACCTGTAGATCTGTCTGTGACTCGATAAAGCACTGCGTCGAAACCGTTTCAATAAAGGATCACATTATACCTTATGTGTTTATTTTTCCATGTGCTAACAGTAGATGTCTTTCTCGAAACGTTTCGCCCGCGCAACAGGCTTCGTCAGTTGAAAAGAGAGGTAATTACAATACTGGAGACACATATGAAGATGTAATTTTGACATCAGTCCCTCAGACTTGACTGAGGTTGGTAAGTTCCCAGAGAACAAGCAGTGCATGTAGTGAACAAGCAGTGCATGTAGTGAACAAGCACTGCATGTAGGGAACAAGCACTGCATGTAGTGAACAAGCAGTGCATGTAGTGAACAAGCACTGCATGTAGTGAACAAGCAGTGCATGTAGTGAACAAGCAGTGCATGTAGTGAACAAGCAGTGCATGTAGTGAACAAGCACTGCATGTAGTGAACAAGCACTGCATGTAGTGAACAAGCACTGCATGTAGTGAACAAGCACTGCATGTAGTGAACAAGCACTGCATGTAGTGAACAAGCACTGCACAGAGAACCTTTACAGCATATAATCACTCTTCCAAACCAGATACACTCTCAAATCGATAATGGAAAACAAAGCTGTTATTCCTCTGACGAAGCTAACACATCCTTCAAAAACTTTCTGCTAAATCTCATAATCATATTGCTCTGAGGTCAACATACTCTTGCAACCTCCTCTGACCTCCACAGAACAGTAGACCTAAAAGTAATATGATTTTACAACCCTAATTTTCAAAATATTAAATTTATAAAAGGTAAACAAATCTCTGGGCAGCCAAACGTGGCAGCTGAGCTGAGAAAAAATAATGTACTCCAAATAAAAATTAATGTACTCCAAGTAAAAATAATTTATTAGTAATGCAGTAAAGTGTGTACGTCTAAGCTACACTGCATAGTAAGAGAGAACTATATAGATTGAACAAGCTGTTCATGTAGTGAACAAGTGCTATGTGGAGTGAAATATTACATGTGGTGAAGTTTTATATATAGTGAGCAAGAACTACATATAGCAAACTAACGTTACATGTAGTGAACAAGCACCACACAGTGAATAAGCACCACACAGTGAATAAGCACCACACACAGTGAACAAGCACCACACACAGTGAATAAGCACCACACACAGTGAACAAGCACCACACACAGTGAACAAGCACCTCACACGCAGTGAATAAACACCACACAGTGAATAAGCACCACACACAGTGAACAACCACCTCACACGCAGTGAACAAGCACCACACAGTGAACAAGCACCACACACAGTGAACAAGCACCTCACACGCAGTGAACAAACACCACACAGTGAATAAACACCACACACAGTGAACAAGCACCTCACACGCAGTGAACAAACACCACACAGTGAACAAGCACCACACACAGTGAACAAGCACCACACAGTGAACAAGCACCACACAGTGAATAAACACCACACAGTGAATAAACACCACACACAGTGAACAAGCACCTCACTCGCAGTGAACAAACACCACACAGTGAACAAGCACCACACATAGTGAACAAATACCATACACAGTGAACACCTTTACCACTTCTGCAGAACGTGGATTCACTAAGAGTTAGACTCTTAAAAACTCTTAAACAATCTCGCTGTGTCTGAGAAAAAACTAATCTCTTGCACGAGTTACAAGGAACCACAGAAGCTGTTTTTTCTTCACAAGAATCAGGTGCAGAGAGTATCACATGAATCCGGATTCTCGCCACGAACCAGGTGCAGAGAGTATCGCATGAATCCGGATTCTCGCCAGGAACCAGGTGCAGAGAGTATCGCATGAATCCGGATTCTCGCCAGGAACCAGGTGCAGAGAGTATCGCATGAATCCGGATTCTCGCCAGGAACCAGGTGCAGAGTATCGCATGAATCCGGATTCTCGCCACGAACCAGGTGCAGAGAGTATCGCATGAATCCGGATTCTCGCCAGGAACCAGGTGCAGAGAGTATCGCATAAATCCGGATTCTCGCCAGGAACCAGGTGCAGAGAGTATCGCATGAATCCGGATTCTCGCCAGGAACCAGGTGCAGAGAGTATCGCATGAATCCGGATTCTCGCCAGGAACCAGGTGCAGAGAGTATCGCATGAATCCGGATTCTCGCCAGGAACCAGGTGCAGAGAGTATCGCATGAATCCGGATTCTCGCCACGAACCAGGTGCAGAGAGTATCGCATGAATCCGGATTCTCGCCAGGAACCAGGTGCAGAGTGTATCGCATGAATCCGGATTCTCGCCACGAACCAGAACGGTGGCCAAAACAAAAGATACTCTTTATTATGGTAATATTATTTATTGGTAATATTAATTTTAAATGAAAACGGTACTTTGCCATAAACATGTGATCTCTACAGTGGCAACAGTGATTGACATTGACTTCTCCAGTGAAAAAAATTGACTGGTTAGGGTACGACTATCACCCTTTGAAATATAGTGAATAAATGCTGTTTGAAGCTGCAGTGCTGGTTTTCATCTATCTCTTTCTCTCTCTCTCTCTCTCTCTCTCTCTATATATATATATATATATATATATATATATATATATATATATATATATATATATTATATATATATATATATATATATATATATATATATATATATATCAATAACAACCTCGACTAGGGGGTTGAACCCGGTTGTCGTAGCCCCCTCAGGGTGAACAAAAATTTCCCGCGCTCAAACCCCACGGAATAGAATATAATCCTACATGAATCCCCACCCAAAAAGGGGTAACAAAAAAGGTACAAAAAATACAGAACAAACCAAATAACCGGCACATAAAAGAGGGAGCTTGGACGTTGTACTGTTTGTCCCTTTAAATCAGGACATAATGGTGTTCAGAGCTACATTTTTCCCCCCTTTGGGTATAGCCTCCACAAGCAGTATATATATTATTGTAAAAACGGGGGTTTTAATAAATAAACTCTGCGATAGCCAGGATCAACCCGTGGGTTGGAGCGTCGGGAATTTTCGCTCCCATGGGGGGTAAAACCCCCGGTTGACCCCGGCTGTCTCATTTTTTATTAATTAAAAAAATATATATATTTTGGGGGGGTTAAAAGGGGACAGAAAATTTCGAGGCACCCCATCTATTTTTATTTATCATTAAAGTTAGAATTTTTCCAAACAATTTTAAAAATATCAAAACCATTTTAGATAATTTATAAGAAACAAACCCTATGGAGTTAATAATTGGTCTAACTGGATTACCTGGTTTGTGCGTTTTATTAATCCATACCTTAGTACTTAATCCATCCTTAGTATCTACGACACGATTACTGCTATTCTTACTACTACATTGCTACCAATGTTACTTTTAAATTTACTGCTACTACTATTAGTCGTTCTCTATTACTACTACTACTTGTACTATTTTCTGCTATTACTACTACTAGTACTATAATATTTCTACTACTACTATATAGTCCCTTATGTACGATTCTGCTATTACTCCTCTACTTATTAGTACTACTACGACTACGATTACTGCTATTCTATACTACTACTATTATCTACTAGACTGATTCTTATTCTCCCCCTCTACTATCTTGTTTTACTACGACTACGATTACTGCTATTACTACTACTACTACACGACTACGATTACTGTTATTACTACTATTAAACTACATTTTGAAGACTCAGCTACAGCAGCCCCAAAGAATGGCTCGTATACACACTCTTCAAAACTCAAATTAACATATATTCTGTCTTCCCCAGCTATGTTTTTGTATTTATGTATTTACTTGTTATTCGGTAAACAGTATTGCAAATTTGGGAATTTTTGTAAATTTTTTATTCCTGCTAGTTGTGATGACATTAAAAAGTGCCACTGATTCATCATAATTAATGTATAATATACGTTGTTATGCTAAACTAGGTAAATGGATCATAATTTGTATAGGGAAATAATTATGACGTATAGCATTTTGGAATGAAGATCCATTTTTCATTTAATGATTATTATTAAAAATTTTTATTATTTTTATTTATTAATTTTTATTTTTATTATTATTATTATTATTATTTTTTATTATTATTAAAATGCCTCAGTGTGAATTAGGAAATAAGTTGAAAAAAAACCAACAACAGAGGAAAATGAAACAAGAGAGAAAGAAACAAGGAACTCTAGCAAAGAAACAAAACAAAATATAAAAAATAAGAATCGGAGAGACAAATGAAAAACCAAACACGAAACACAGAACAAGAAGGAAAGAAGCCGAAAAAAAGAGAAACGAGCAACGCGAAGGGAAGCCCAATGGAGAAACAAAGCACGAACGAGAGGGAGGGAAAACAAAGGGGAAAAAAAAGACCAGAGAAAAAAATGGCCCTCTGCTGGTGGCAGACAAGGGTAATCTGCCGGTCTGCCTCCACCACAAAACAGATCTATTGTACCGGGTGGTTTTCAAGTTTATGGAAACAATAGTCGTGTGGCCTCACCCCCTCAGTGAAGGGGGGGGAGAGAGAGAGAAGAGAGAGAGAGAAGAGGAAGGGGGAAAACCCTGGGAAATAAATGGCAAAGGACTGGAGGTCACAAAGGGTATCTGTGAGATGGATTCTCTTCTATCTTGATTGAGGACTGCTTTTAAGTAAAGGGTAGTAAGCAAAGGCTCTCTCCCTACTCTCCTCCCTTCTGCTGTTACCATACCAATTTGGGGAAAACTGTGTGGAATTTATAAGATTTAAATTGAAGAAAAAAAAGGGATTTGCTGCAAATTGATTTTACATTTTTGGGAAATGCAACGACTGTTTTACTGCTACCCAAAATACGCTGAAGTGATTCTACATCTGATCCATTGATTTCTGCTGATACTTTGGGATCTGAACAAAATCAGTGGTTCGTAACTCCCCAAAGGGGCAGGCTAATGAACCGAAATAACCGTTACCATTGGGCAACCACCCGGACACCGGGGGCCCTTCAGTGACTACTACAACCACCACTGCAGTGACTACTACAACCACCACTGCAGTGACTACTCAAACCCCCACTGCAGTGACTACAAACCACCACTTATACTACAACCACCACTGGGGTGACTACTACAACCACCACTTCGGTGACTACTACAACCACCACTTCAGTGACTACTACAACCACCACTTCAGTGACTACTAAAACCCACCACTGGGGTGACTCCCCACAACCCACCACTTCAGTGACTACTACAACCACCATTTCCCGGTGACTACTACAACCACCCCCTGCGGTGACTCTACAACCACCACTGCAGTGACTACTAAAACCACCACTGCAGTGACTACTTAACCACCACTGCGGTGACTCTATAACCACCACTGCAGTGACTATTTTCCCACCACTGCAGTGACTATACAACCACCACTGCAGTGACTATTTAAACCCACCACTGCAGTGACTCCCACAACCACCACTGCAGTGACTACTACAACCACCACTGCAGTGATTCCCACAACCACCACTGCAGTGACTACTACAACCACCACTGCAGTGACTACCCCCAACCACCACTCAGTGACTCCCAAAACCACCACTGCAGTGACTCTACAACCACCACTGCGTGTTACTCAACCACCACTGCAGTGACTACTACAACCACCACTGCGGTGACTACTACAACCACCACTGCGGTGACTACCAACCACCACTGCAGTGACTACTACAGCCACCACTGCGTGATTACTACAACCAACACTGCAGTGACTACTACAACCACCACTGCAGTGACTACTACAATTATTTTCCCCTAGATTGCTCATTCTCAGCTGTTTGTTTTAATACAATTGCTGAAAATCGGAAACCCCGTTGATCATAGGTTCCCCAACTTGGTACCCTAAGTGACTATTTATGAAGAGTTGATGTCCAATTGTATTGTCTTCGTGCAAACAGCTTCAGTCGGTTTTTATAATTAAAGCTTTAACTCTATTTGAAAAAAAAAAAATCTGTCTACATTTGTGTTGCATCTCTTGCCTCAAACTTCCATTCCATTCGGGGGTTTTTGTTGATTCATTTTGCACTCCATATAGGCCCTTTGGTGTTTGAGTTTTATTACAACAACGATATTTTTCACAAGTTTATTCACAGGGTATTTGATGTCAACATGCCTCGGCTAGCTCATTTAAAAGCCCAGTTCCTGGAATCCACCCACAACAGCCTATTTCCACCCAGGCGCCTCCCTTGCTGGGTGGACGGAAGAAAAAAATAGTTTTTTGAGTCTCTCTTCAAATGATGCGTTTCTTAGTGATATCGATTTACTCTGTACTCTCCAGTATTTTCTTTTATAAAATTTTGGAGCCCAAAAAACTGGATTTTGTTTGAAAAATTCTCCTTGTCTATGTTACCTTGTTTCTTAGGTCACACATTTCGGAATTAGTAGATAAAATAAAACAGTAGCTTAAATATCAGTAGTCTCTTAATTTTTCTATTAATTTTAACAAAAAAAAGTGCTGTTGAAGCCAGGTCTCAATCCACTGTAAGGGACAGCTGATCTTCTGACCTCCCAGACGAGACTGGAAAGTGTGTGAGCCTTCCGGCCATTAGTTAGAATGATAGGAGGCTGCAATGTGTATCTCCAACATACTAGTGGAAGTGAGACATAGCTAGAGGTGAGGCTTTGTGGAGGGCAGGGGCATTGAGGGAAGAAGGCTTTGTGAAGGGCAGGCACTGAGGAGTGAGGCTTTGTGAAAGGCGGTCATTACGAAGGGAGAGGCATTGGGAGAGTTTGAGAGCGCAGTCCGAAGAAGTATTGTGGAGGAACATTGTGGAGAGAGATAATTATTTTGTGGAGAGAGGAGGAGGAAGCAGTATGGTCAAGGTATAATGTATGCCTCTGACACGACAGGCTTTCTAAAAAAAAAAAAAAAATAATTTCCATCTTTATTATTAGTGGGAAAAAAATTAATTTTCTGTTCCGAAAATCTTTAAAGAAAAATAAACATTGTTAAATATCGAGGGTTTTTCATATCAAAGTCCTTTATGAAGTCTTCGTAAAAAAGATTTCTGCGGGTTAGTTCCTGGAGCTCTTTCAACATTCTGAGGAAGGAAGGTCAGAAGACAGCGATCTGGCATGGGAGAAACTTTTTTGTTCGTCAGAAGGAGGGTTGATGTATAGTTTGAAATGATGGAAGTCGTGAAGGAGGTTGCGAAGGAGGGCGAAGAGGGCGAGAAAAGGATTTGTGGGAAAATGATATTTCGTTTCTAGTTTTCATATGTACCTATTTCAGGCATATTTTTAAATATCTGTTTTTCAGTCCCTGTTTCTGTCCATCATTCCATAAATCGTCAACTTTGCTCATCTCCTTCTTTTGAGAACATCCATCCATCCATATGTCAACACATTCATCTCCTCGTTCTACTCATCAATCCGAGCGAAAACTTCAACATTTATAACCACAGTTTCACGGTCATGGCGGAACGGAGTTGGATCATGGCAGAATAACGTTGATTTCTTTTATGGAGAAATGAAGACGATGCAGGAGGTGCAAGAAGTAGATGAAAGGGACACACCCACTTCATTTTCGAAATGGGAAAACATCCTTATATAGAAAGTGTCTTCCAAATTTTGAGTGCCCTTATTCTATTCGTTTGCTAACAATATGAAGCTCGGCTGCTGTGTGCATATCACTTCTGTCTCATATCTCATCATATTGCTCCTTATCAGAAACACCAATGCTGCCATATGGGAAGAGAAATGATTATGACGATGTTCAGTCGACTTGGACCAGTCAGTGACTTGTTGTGTGGTCCAAGTCGGACAGAAGACATCTTTCCTCACTTTGTCTTCTATATGTGGGTTATTGGAAGTGCTATTCAGGCCTCATTGTTCAGTCAAGGTTATTCCAATCACGATCATTGCGGATTTTTGTTCTCATATCGAAGGCTGAATATAGTTCATCAATCAAATAAATATATGAACTTGGTAAACAGTGCGAGAATGAGAATATTCAGGCCTCCACTGCTAGTCTTGACCAAACGCGTAGAGAATGAAACACATTCATATACCATGGTATACAGTTGTATAGCAGGTAATGTCATACATGGGAAACTCATGGTTATGCGGGGGAATATGTTATAAATGCAGATTTTGAAACCACATAAAAACCCAGCGTTTCAACAATGGGGATGGTATGAAAGTGTTCAAAAATGGTTCCCCAGGCAGGTACCGGGGGATTATTTTTGGGAAATTCACACTGGTGATTTTTCCCAAACCCTTTTAAACAAAAATTTAAACCCCCACATCTCTAACAGTTTGATTTTTCAAAAATTTCCCCAATTATTATTTACTGTTTTTTTTTGAAATTTTTTCTGTATATCATACCGGGTTTTTTAAAAAGAATTAAATTTAAAGAATGTATATTCTAATATATATAGAAAAGAAACCGAAATTTTTTTAAATGATGGTAGGATTGTGGTGTTTTTTTTCTGTCTCAAAACACGCGGGATAACAGGTATATCTAGCTACTTCCCCCACTTTAGGTCACACACCCCCGGCATACACATCAATATATACATAACACATGGGGGTTTTTTCTTCTTTTTTTTTCTTTAGCTCTTGTTCTTTTTTTTTTTTTCCCCCGGGGGGGGAAAGGGGGAAAAAAGAATTTTTCCTCCGTGAGCCATCCCTTGTAAAAAGGGGGCGACTAAGCCCCCGGGGGAGAAATTTGGGGGTAACCCCCCCCAAAATCTACAAAAACGAGAAGAAAAAAAAATTTTAAAAAATTGGGTTGTCTGAATGTGCGTGGATGTAGGGGGATGATAAGAAAAGTGATTCCCGATGGGAATAAAAAAAATTTGGGATGTCCGGGCCAAAAAACAAAGCTGAAGGGGGGGGGGAAAGTTTCAGGGGGGAGAAATAAATGGGATTAAGTCGGGGTACTGGGGGGTTAGAGCTAAGGAAAGCTAATGTTGAAGGCGTTTTGGAAGGAAAAAAGGGAATAAAAAATTTTTTAAATTTAAGGATTATGTGGTTTAAAAAAAAGGGTGGATCCCCAAAAAATGGGCTAAAAGCGTGTATGCACCTGGAAGAGGAGGTGGGGGGAGAGAGAGATTTTGGGAGATTTTAAAGGGAAAGTATGGGGAAATTTAAAACCCAAAAAGAGAGTAATTGTGGGGGGGGCCTAAATGCTAAAGTGGGAAAAATTTGGCAGAGGGGTGTAGTAAAATTTTGGGGTAAATGATAATGGGAGCCCTTTGATTGAACTTTGTATAGAAAGGGGTTTAGTTTTTAGGTTACATATTTTAAGAAAAGAGGATAAATAAAGAAAAACAAATATGATGTGGGGGTAAGAAAGGGTTTTTTGGACTATGTTTTTGGGAGAAAAAGACTGTTAAAGAAAGACTTCAGGATGTGCATGAAAAGGGGGTAAAATATATCAGATCATTTTTTTTAGTTATAGCACAGGGGGAAAAAAGGAGATGGGATAAAAAAGGAAAAATAGAATCAGTAAGTAAAAGGGGGAAGGTTTATAAACTAAAAAGGGAGGCAGTTGGGGAAAAGTAAAAAAACTATTGGAGGATAGATGGGTTTGGGGGTGTGGGAAAGGGGTCGAAAATTTTTGGGGGAATTTTTAAAAAAATGTAGGTTAGGGGTGTTCAGCAGAATTTTTTTGGTTACAGGCGGTGGGTGCAGGGGGGAAGGGGAAAGGGGTGGTGGAATGATGAAAAAAATAGTAAGGGAGAAAAAGTTAGCATATGGGGGGTTTTAAAAAGAGAAGTGAAAAAAGGGGAAAAGGGGAAAGTATATGGAGAGAAAAAAAAAAGGGGTTTAAAAAGAGTGGTGAAGCAATGTAAAAAAAAAGAACAGAGAGAGGGGGGGTGAGATGTTATCAAAACAAATTTTTTTTGAAAATAAGAAAAATTTTTTGGGAAAGAGATTAATAAGTTGGGGAAGCTAGAGAACAAATGGGGTTTACAGTTAAAAATAAAGGGGGGGAGTTATTAAATGGGGGGTTAAAGGGGATCGGGAAGATAAGAGAATATTTTGAGGTTTTTTTAAATGTTGATAAAAAAGGGAATGTGATTTCGTGTGTAGGGCAGGAGGAATAACATCTTGTAGGAGTGTGGAAACCAGTTGGGGGTTGGGGGAAGTTCTGAGGCAGTGGGTAAAAATGGGGGTAAGGCGGGTGGGATTGAGGGGGAAAAAAATAAAAATTTAAAAGCGGGGGGGATTAATTTTGGGTGGTTGGTGCTATTTTTTTAAAAAAGTATGGAAGGGGAAAAAGGGCCCCGGGGGTTGGCAGGGGGGGTTTTTTTCCTTTTTTAAACAAAGGGGAAAAAAGAATAAAAATTATGGGGGGAAAAAACTTTAATTTTACCTGGTAAAAATGTATGGTAGAGTTATTATTGAAAAAATTGAGTAAAACAGAAAGCAGGATGGATGAAAAAAGGGGGCTTTAAAAAAGGGGGGGTGTGAGCCAATTTTTTCAAATGAAACATAAAAAGGTGAACAAATATTTGGATGGGGTAAAAAGTTTTTTTTTGGCATTTATGGTTTTGGGAAAAAGGGGTATATTTGGGTGATAGGGGGCAATTTTGGCAGATGTTGCGGGGGTTTTTGGGAAAAAAGGAGGAAGGTTAAAAAAAGCAGTGAAGAGTTTTTATGAGGATAGTGAGGCTCAGGTTAGAGTGTGTAGGGGGGGAAGGGGGGCTTTTTCCCCCGAAAAAATGGGCCTTAAAAGGTGTGTGATGTCACCGTGGTTGTTCAAATATTTTGAAAGGGGTTGTAAGAGAAAAAGGGGGAGGGTCTTGGCAAAAAGGGGGTTTGGGCAAAAAATAAAAAACAAATACAAAGTGGGAGTTTTCACAGTTGCTTTTGCCCCTGACACTGTGCTTTGGGAATTCTGAAGAGAAGCTGCAGAGGTTGGTGGATGAATTTGGTGGGTGTGTAAAAAAAGAAAATTTAAAGTGAATATGGAAAGGAAATAAGGGGGATGAGGATAACAAAAAGAATAGGTGACGAAAGATTGGATATCAGATTGGAGGAGAGAGTATGGAGGAGGGGAATGTAAATTTAGATTTTGGGGGGGACATGTCGGCGGATGGGTCTATGAAGGATGAGGTGAATCATAAAATTTATGAGGGGGGAAAAAGGGGGTGGAGCCCCTTTGGGGCTGTGGGGACAAAAAAACCTGGTCTATGGAAAAAAAAAAGGGGGGAAAAAATGAGAGTATAGTTATACCAACGCTCTTATATGGGTGAAGCATGGGTGATGAATGTTGCAACGAGGAGAAGGCTGGAGGCAGTGGAGATGTCATGTCTGGTCAATTTTTGGTGTGAATATAATGGAGAATTGGGTTTGGAAATTAGGAGGAGGTGCGGGATTACCAAAACGATTGCCAGAGGCTGAGGAGGGGGGGTTGAGGTGGTTTTGGAAAGTAAAAAAAGGGGGGAGACAAGTGACTTCGAGTGTATAAATTTAGTGGGGGGGAAAGGGGGGTGGGGTCGGCCTGGGAAAAGGGTTTTGGGGGGGGGGTGGAAGTTTTGTGTCGAGGGCTTGGGCTTTTCCCCCCCAAACATGTGTGAGCGTATTTGATAGGAGTGAATGGGGGGATATGGTTTTTTTAAAAATTGACTGCTGTTGGGGTGTGAGCAAAATAACATTTATGAAGGGGTTCAGGAAACGGCCCGGCCGGACTTGGTTCTGGGGATGGAAGGTAAAAAGGGGCCCGAAGGAGGGGTTTGTTGCGTTTTATAACTGTAGTGTAAAGCACCCTTCTGGCAAAAACGGGGATGGGGAAAAAAAGATGAAAATTTTTTTTTTTTGGGCCACCCCTGCCTTGGGGGGAATCCCCCCGTGTTAATAAAAAAAAAAAAATATATATATATATATATATATATATATATATATATTCCCCCCAAAAAGGTAAAATTTTGGGGGAAATTTGCAAGAACTCATTTCAAATTATATCCTTTCAAAAAAAAAAATTTTGGGTTTTAAAAATATATTTTTTTTATTTTTTGTTAATGTAAAAATTAATAATTTTTTTTAAAAAAACCCCTTGCTTACCTAACCTTATTATAACAACCAATTTAATTTAGCCTAATCCCCCAATGTATTTTTTATGTTTTTCAATAATTTAATAAACAAACACAATAAATAATTTTTTTGAGGGGTTTTTAATGATTTTTGTTAAATTATTGCATAAAAAATTATCGCTTGCCCCTTTTTCCCGGGAAAAAAAGCGGGTTTCCCCCTTTAGCCAAAATCGCACTGTTAAAAAAATTTTTTTTTTGGGTCCCAAAAATTTTCTTTAACAGTGCAATGAAAATGAAAAATATGTGTAGAAAATCATAGGTATCTTGAAGCCATGTGAGACCCCTCCTTAGTGTTGCAAAGATCCTTCAAACTATTTTCACATTTCCGAAAGGTTTTGATCACACACACACACACACACACACACACACACACACACACACACACACACACACACACACACACACACACACACACACATTTTTTTCAGCCGTTTTA